>JASDQU010011777.1:6294-19072 GCA_032191745.1 Picea mariana
TCGCTTAGATTTGGATTACATTCGACCCCTGTTGAATATCTATTTGCTAAAATCATGGAAGCTGTGTTCATTCATAACAGCCTCAAACCGTTTTGATTTGTTCTTGTTTGATTGGATCTACAAGTCATTCATGTGTGCCACGATTAGCATGATCGTTTGTTTATGTTTAATATAGCTTTATCAATATGAAAAACGATCCTGTTGATTTCATTTTGTATTTGAAAACGATATTGTCAATAGAGAATGAGACATAAGCTATTGCATAGAAAATCTGTTAGCTATGTCGATTTCAATTAGTTTATGAAAATGA
Source organism: Picea mariana (assembly GCA_032191745.1). Classification (NCBI taxonomy): domain Eukaryota; kingdom Viridiplantae; phylum Streptophyta; class Pinopsida; order Pinales; family Pinaceae; genus Picea; species Picea mariana. The sequence continues at coordinate 6,605 of JASDQU010011777.1, forward strand.
TTYCATTGCTGTCAAGTATCCAATACGATCCTATTTACCCGAATATGTGATAACACATGGAACAGAGTACATCTATCTCTGTAATCATTCGATTGATCATTATATTGTTTGCTCTCAAATTAGTATAACAATTTTGATTTAAATGATTCGTTTGTTTCCAAATAGCAATTAGATATTTGTTTAATAGTTTGAATACAATTCTTTAGGATTTGAATTTGTTTTAAAAACGATTTTGTGTTTGATTTAGACCAGCTACAGAATCGCAAGATTCTGTAGCTAGTCTTAGAAATTAGATTTTTTATCAATTTTATTAATAAAATAGCTTCTAACTTGTCTATTTTTTCCCTCTTTCGGGTATACACAAATTGCAATGATCAATGGGGCATGTTGTAGTAGTTTAGGAGATATTTTAGATTTGGTTTTGTTTTAAGATTGTTAGTTTCAGTCAGATTTGGGAGATTATCTCTAGATTTTATGTAAACCGTTTTGATAACACCCATAGGGATGTTTTACCCTGTGGGAAGTCTTTAAATACTTGGTATTTTTTTAATAAACAACAATAATCACTGGGGAGAGAACTAGACTATGGATTTATGATTCAGACGGAGACGAAAGTTGATATCTTGTAACAGCTTTCGCTTTCAAAATATCAAACTTTTGTTTTAGGTTTTGCGTATCAGTTTGCAATTAATTATAGACTACTTTAGCTATCATAATTCATTGCATGTTGATATGATTTGATTTATATGTTGTCTATATCTGATATCTCCTATTTGAAAATACAACAGTCACTTTAATTCATTTAATGAATACAGATTTATCTTTTTCATTAATTGAATTGTTTCGTATAAATTGTCGCATACAAATTTATCTTATTGTGATGGTTTTATAAATCAAAAGATTGTTGTTATTTTTATGTCTTGTTTGTCCCGTTATTAACATAAGAAAAGCACATCAGCTTCTTGTTTACGAGAAGCTCGTGGATAATCCGGTGCGGTTTTACTCCCTCCGAACAACTGAATCAACCATCATACACAAGACAAACCTGAAGCATTACTTTAGGTCAGTTTGTTATTTAGTGTTTAATAGTTAGTTTATTAGTGTCATATAAGTAGTTTAGTTAGATATATATATTAGTTTAGATTTATAGATAAGGTTATTATTTTAGTTGCTTAGTTTAGTTAGTTTTATTCTATTTTTTTTTTTAAATTATTAAAATCCAAAAATAACAGTTCCGCTGTCTTAGGACAGATTACAAATGAGTTTTGCAGGTTTTAATTTAAATCTGTAATTTGTAAAAAATTGTACATTTGTAATTAAAGATGATTCTGTTGGTAATTAAGCATTTAGTTTTATAGATTTCTAGTTGTATAGTTTAGGTATTAAATTGTATATATTAGTAGTTTAGATTTGTTTATTAGTTTTTTCATTTAGATTAGTTAATTTAGAGTAGTTTTCTTTTGTTTTCTTAGGACTTAGATCGGCTAACGGAGCCGCTAAACCTGTTAGGGTGGTTCATACCAAACGGATTGGGTTATTTAGACAACCCCGGACCGGATCCACTCTTCCAGTTGGCGGACGGTCAATTTCGCCCATCAACACCTATCTGCCCTCAACTATCAGCAATCATCATCCACAATTTTAATGCTTTCTTAGGGTTCCCTTTCTTAGGATTCCCTGTGTCTGCTTCACCCAAACCTTCACTTCCACTAATGTTTTAGGTTTTTCGGAGTCAGTAGAGCCATTTTGCGAGCTTTCTCGATCAGATTTGGTGGCAACTCGGCCCCGAATCTCTTCCCTTGGTCGTTTCTTTCTTTCATCAGGGTTAAGCGTGGCGGCTGTGGACAATCTGTACGATGAGATAAGCAGTTGGTCAGGTTAGGTTGTAGGAGAGAAAGGGAGTGATAAGTTTTGTGGCTTGGTTAGTGCCGCCCCATCAACATTTCTATCAAAATATGAAAGAAGTGATGAAAATACATTCAAGCAAAACTAAAGGATCTACCTAGACATTTGAAATCCAGGTAAATAATGTAGTGATAGTTGCAAGAATATGGCCGAAGGTTTTATATCTACAAGATGATTTTTCTAGATGAGATCGACGATGCTTTATATCTACATCATGTTTTTTTTGGATGGGATCAAAGATGCCATTGGCAAATTCACAGGTGACATTTGTCCTATAGTGCGAGAAATTCATTGAATTGTTCCTTTAATATGACATACAAATGTAAATTTTCTCCAAGTATTGCAAAAATCAAGTATCACAAATTCAGGTAGAAAAATTTGATAGATATAATTCCTGTATCTGAGATCAGATGAGATAACGAGAAAATTGTCCCTTTAACATGACATATGAATGAAACTTTTCTCCACTTCTCTGGTGAAAAAGGATTTTCATCGACTGCATATGAGATCCGTTGTTGTTATCCATCCAAGTATTTCAAAAATAAAGGTATTACAAATTCAAGTATTGGAGCAAAATTTGATAGATGCAATTCCCAAATTGGATCTGAGATTAGATCAGATAGTGGGAAAATTATCCCTTTAATATGACATGTAAATGTAATTTTTCTCCACTTCTCTCATTAAAATGGATTTGTAGAAAAATCTGATAGATGTAATTATCAGATAGTGAGAAAGATGGACATACGGTTGGAATTTGACCGTCAAAATGCTCGTGTTGGTGCATTTGGGCAGTCTGACTATTAAAGTTTTTATTTGAAAGTCTTGCATAATATCCAACACTATATATTTTTCAAAATATACGAAATATATATTTGATGTTGAAAAAATATACAAAATATATGTTTGATATTAAAAAAATTATGAAAAACTTCATTATAACTTAATTAAATATTGTACATTATAGTACACACAATATATTGTACATGATGTAACATGAGTGTCAATGTTCTTCCACCCTCTTGAATCCTATCACCTAGGATTTACCTTAACCATTATTATTCATGTTCCAATTCATACATAATTCCTATCTGTTACATCATTCAACTCATTTACACATGAGTGTCAATGCTTTTCCACCCACTTGAATCTTATCATCTAGGATCTACCTTAACCATTATCATTCATGGTCCAATTCATACATAACTCCTTTTGTTATAGTATTCAACTCATCTTAGAGTGCTTAGAGTTAGTTCACATAGACTTATGTGGACCTATGCAAAATCAGTCGATTGGTGGAAGTGTTTATTTTCTGACATTTATTGATGATTTTAGCAGGAAATTTTGGGTTTATTTTCTCAAACACAAATCCGAGACTTTCACTCGATTCAAAGAATTCAAGGTTGAAGCAGAGAAACAAAGTGGCAGATTTGTCAAAGTTTTGAGATCTGATGGAGGAGGTGAATATGACTCAAGAGAGTTTGTTGATTTTTGTAAACATCATGGTATTAAAAAGCAAACGACTACCAGATATACTCCACAAAAAATGGAGTGGAAGAAAGAAAGAGTCACACCATCATGAACATGGCCAGGAATTTACTTACAACAAGAAAAATGTCCAATGATTACTGGGCTGAAGTAGTTGCATGTTCAATTTACATACTTAACAGATCACCAACTTCCAGTGTTTAAGGTGAAGTACCTGAAGAAAAATGGAGTGGATCTAAGGTAAATGTTTCTCATTTCAAAAAAAATTGTTTTGTTTCTTTTGCTCATGTTCCTGAATGTAACATCTCGCTCTGGCGCACTGAGCGAACTTATTCTTTGAGGACACTTGCTCGCAAGTGATCCAGATTATTATGATATTAAAACATTTGACTTTGATTATGATGTGTCATGGGTAGACGACATGTTGTTTTACTACATCGACATAGACAGGTGCTATTGACTCAGTTTTACTGAGTGTGCATGGTTTTGGACCTTGAGGATGCAGAGGCATCAATGGAACCCCTTGGACTTTGGATCAAGTCAAGGAGTGTGCTATTGGGGTTTGATTGATTTACTATGATATTAGTACATTTGATTAGATGATATGATGTGGATATGTTCTGACAGGATTTGTTGATGATGCAGGCTGACGACAGCTTGCCGACCAGACTCACATATGGAGTAAAGGGGCCACACACGACTACCAGAGAGGTTGATGGAGAGGTGTGGATAGCAGCCCTATTGCAGCCTACTAGCACTCTCGTTGTGGCTCGAACTGTAGGTTAATGATTACCTAGTTCAAGAGGACCCACGATGTTGTGAGGGAAAACTGTGATAGTCGCTCACGATGATTCTAAGGGGTGCGCAATAAAGCGGGGTCCTTATTCCTTAGAATCCCTTAGTCTCCCACAAGTTCACCTGACGGAGTGTTGACTCCAGGGGTTATTAATGTCTACCAATCAGTCAAGAGGCAAGTGGTACCCTTGGAGCACGTAGTGCGTCCTGAAGGGCACGTCGTGCAAAAGAAACAAGAGGCGAGTGGCACCCTTGGAGCACATGGTGCATCCTGAAGGGCACGTCACACAAATAAACAGATGAGGCGAGTGGCACCCTTGGAGCACGTAGTGAATCCTGAAGGGCACGTCGCGCAAAGAAATAAAAGAGGCGAGTGGCACCCTTGGAGCACGTAGTGCGTCCTGAAGGGCACATCGCGTTGATGATGATAAAGGAACGAACCTAGATGGCCCTAAGACAATCAAAACTTTAAGAAATTTTAAAACAACTCCCCTAATTAAATGTCGCCCAGTTCAGAATCTAAGTCCTAAGTCTAAAAATGTCACCCAGTTCAGAATCTAAGTCCTAAGTCTAAAAAGTCCTAAGTTGAGAAAATATCTGTATAAAATTATAATAATAAAATTTAAAATAAAAACCCCTTACGTAATAATTGGTCTTCATAAATTTTGGGGTAAAATGAAGAGAGTAAGAAATTAAATAAAATTGGTGGATAAAAAAAAAATATAAAGAATAAATTAATTAATTTTAACTCTTGATAGTTTTAAAAGATGTTGAATTAATAATAAAAGGGAAAAGGGGTTAAATTGCAACTGCCGTTTTTAGCTCTAATTAAAACGGGAAAATTATAAAATTTAGGAAACTAGGGGATGGAGGTAACATAAAAAGTGAAAGATGGGGAACTTAAGGTAAAAAGCGGGAGGTCAACTTAGTAAATAATCTGCATTTAAGAACCTTCTAAATTGGACTAAAATAGCAACTTCATAATTGGGAAAGCCTTTAAAACCTATAAGGGAATCTAGGGACACCTAGGAGTAAATTTAGGAGTAACTCTAGGTGGGTGAGGGAATAAGACAATTTAATAAATTAAGGAAAATAACTATTGGAGGAATGTGGGGGATGAATGACACTTGTACGAAGGAGAATTTTTGAAGACTTTTATTTAAAACTTAAATTAAATGAGATTTAGGGAAAGAATGGAAGTTCTAAAACTCTATAAAAGAGAGGAAGGAGGAGAAAGACTTATTTACGTTGTCGGATTAGTGACTTGACTGATTTACTTGTGGGAGTTGGGATTTCCTAGCTCGGAGAGGAGTGGTAGCTTGGCCTTGCGAGGCGACCTGGGAGCTAGACATACCATCTGGAGAGTGTGTGGCCCCTTTGCGGCTCGGGGGACTAAGGGGGAAGCAGAGTACCCCTAGCATTGGCTGGGAGGTACCGGTGTAGTCTCGACGATCGGCAAGCAGGATCTAGACGAAGTGCAAGCAGGATTCAGATGGAGCGCAAGCACGGGATAGCATCTTTGGGTTATTCACCATCGGTCACAGGTACGCAAGCACGTTTGTTTGTTAAGAAAAAAAAAAAATTGTATATAAATCCTTATGATGATGAAAGTTGTGTTGAGATTTGAATAGTGGTTTTACTGGTTACTCCTTTAATCCTACATTACCAGCGATCACATTATGTTATTTGTTGGTCATTAAATTGTTTATTTTAAATCCGTCGAGTACTTGAGAACAACGATTTCAACTCTTATTGATAGGGATAGGTTGGTGTCGGCAATCCAGAAGTTTATGCATCCCTACCGATAGGAATAGGGTCTAAATCTATCTCTGTTTGCGTTTCTTGGCATCCTAACAGATTGGGAAAGGTCAGCCCTTTTGGGTATGCATTACTTTTAAATTTCTTTTTCAGCAAGGAAACCAGCACTTGATTATGACTTGCTTAATTCGTTATCAAACTGGGATAAGGAATCGACCGGTGCTCTCCTTTAAACTTAAACGCATAGTTCAAGTAGTATCCCTCTCATGCTCAAACTGTGGTTATCTGAGTAGAAAAAACCTTCATTGGTAGCAACAAACTCAGTATTACAGTACTCCAAAACCTTCGTTGGTAGCAACAAACTCAGCAAAGGAAAAATAGTGGCCTCAATCTTACTTAGACGAATATAAGAACATCGGATATGCAAGCGTGAAGTACGAGTTAAGCCAATTGAAGAAGGGAGAACTATTTATGGTTTCTATGTTTCAACCTTCCACCTTTCTAATGGACGCATCCACTGAGGAAGGCACATTACGATTGGCAGTGAATCGTATATCTTACAGTGAATGTTTTAAACCGCCCAAATTTCGCCCTTGCAAAACTGTGTTAAAATCTGGAATTTTGTTGCTCGACAACTGGGTTAGTTTCACCCAATTTCACCCCTGCAAATGGTGTTAAGATCCTGAATTTTTGTCTTCTCTGCAACTGTGTTAAAATCTTGCAAGTTCACCTCTGCAAACTTGTGGAGTCGCATTTGCTGTGAACGTTGGATTCACCCTCCCTCTGCGAACTGTAAATCTGTTGCCTGTGCCTCTACCTATGCAAGTAGCGTGGTGTACATGGTGAAAGGGCGTCTCTATGATGTGGTCAGGCTAAACTGCCAATTCGATTCTTGGTTCCTGACATTCACCTTAATAGTTTCCAGTTGTTAGTTGCCCTTTTGATTCGCGTTTTTTTTGCTGCCCTTTGATTCGTGATTTTCGGCATGCGCTCGTAAGTGCCCCCTGATTTCTGGCATGCACTCGTCGTGTTAGTTTCCAGCTGTTATTGACCTTGGAAGACTGACTTTCAAAATTTTGACTTCTGGAAACAGTGACCTCACTAACTATGACCTTGTGAACCTTACATTGTTGATTGTAAAAAATTAAATTCATTGAGAGTAATGTGCCATTATTTGATTAATATGCTCTCTAAATTTATAGTTTTGATAATATTCGTTTATAGACAGATTGAAAAGATTATTTGATTATGTTCCATTATATTCCGATTCTGGAAATGAAACACAAGGTGAAAGTGAGTCAAATTTTTAAACATTGAAGATATTTCATTACCGAAGATTTCAACTTAAACTCACCGATTAAAAAATCCACTTGGAAGGAGAGAAGGAGATTGTTCACACCCTGGTTAATAAAATAAACACTCTTGGAGTTAGTTCCTGTGGAAGAAATTCCTAGTTCACCTACAACCCATAGATCTAAGATCTAAGATACAAACGAAGTAAACAATGTTGATAATAGTCCTATTTTTGGCGATGACTTTTCTTTATCCAAGTGGATTTCTGTGGGTGGAAGGAAAGTTTAGTGGATAATTGTGTTAGTTTATTTCTTGTTGACTAGTAATCAAACATTGGTGAACCTAGGTCAATAGTAGGGTTTAGTGGGTGATAAGTCATTATGGTTGGCCACGATGGTGGAATAGTTATTTTATTTGCAAACCTTTTATAATATAAAATGTAAGGATGTTATCATTTATGGTAATGTTATTGTAGTTTAGTTATTTTAGTTGCAAAGCTTTTTTAATATAAAAGGTAAGAATGTTATCATTTATGGTAATGTTATTGTACTTTAGTTATTTTATTTGCAAATCTTTTCTAATATAAAATGTAAGGATGTTATCATGTATAGTAATGTCATGGCAGTCTTATTGTTATTGATAACATATATGATGTAAGGTGATTGTTATTTACTACAAGGTTTTTGTAATATAAAATGTAATATGGTTATCATGTATGGAAAAGGTTATTGTGGTTTTATTGTTATTTGATAACATATAAGATGCACTGTGATTGTAATTTATTGCAAGGTTATCATGATATAAAATGTGAGGTTGTTATTATTTTATGGAAATGTTCTTGTAAATTTTTAGTGTTACCGACAAAATATAAAATGCAATGTCCTTGAATTAAGTACAATAAGTTATTATGAGTTAGTAAATGGGGATTTGCATTTAGTTGAATTTACATCATTATAAGGTTGGGTTGGTAACTCGTCGTCTATGGAAAAGTAAATGGAGTAATTGATCTGTAATTAATGCCAATTGAGTCGTAGATAATGCTTTGTCTTAATAAAGGTTGGTTTTTATCAGAGTCCTTCTGACTCGCACCTTCTGTGGAGGACGTGTTTGTTCGTTAATTATTGATGTACTTGGTTGTAAACATTTAATTGCTTGGTCTGCTTGAGTCGGGTGGGATGTAGACACCTCCTTGTTCCTCAGAACAGTCGCCATCCATGGGACCTTAAATGGTTAAAATCGATGGGAACCCGGGCTTGAGCGTTTCTTATGTGTCTTGGAGGTCCTAACCATTGCAGGGTAGGATGGGCGGGTAGTCAGTCTCATTTATTGTCGATTGATTGGCGTTCATTGCTTGCAGATACTTGATGTGCGTCTTAGGTCGTCATGTTGTGTTCGTCGTTGCATGCGTCTTGTTTGTCGGCAGGTGGCAACGCAGAGCCGAATGTATTTATTATCATCGTACACATGCGCACACACAAAAGAAAATAAAAAATTACACTTGTTATGAGAGGTTTGTCGTCGTAATGAGGAGGTTTGTTACACTGAAGAGTTAAGAGAGAATCTTGATGACAGAAGTGAGAAGTACATTTGTATTGGCTATAGTGAACAGTGGAAAACATACATATTATACAATCCTGTTACTAAGAAATTTCTAGTAAGTAGAGATGTTAAATTTATGGAAGCTAAATCATGGGATGAAATGGAAAACAATACATCTCACAATCCTTCTCTTGAGTTAGATGAACATCAAGAACCTACAAAGTTAGATGAACATCAAGAATCGTTAACACGTCTTCCAAGATTGCAAGTTCCAAATGAAAGTAGTTCTTCGTCTCATAATGATTCTTCATCTTATAGTGATTCAAATTCTGACCATAATCATCAAAGAATGAGAAGTTTGCGTGATGTATATGACCAAGATGATAATGTAGTACAATTTTCATTTTTCTCATCTCAACCTACTTGTTTTGATGAAGCTGCAAAGCAAAAAGAATGGGTAGATGCAATGAATAATGAAATAGAAGCTATTGAAAGAAACAATACATGGGATTTAGTTGATCTACCCGCAGATAAAAATTTCATAAGTGTCAAATGGGTTTATAAAACTAAACTGAATGAAAAAGGTGAGATTGAAAAACACAAAGAAAGGTTAGTTGCAAGAGGTTTTTCACAACAACTTGGCATTGATTATGGTGAAACTTTCACACTTGTAGTAAGATTAGATACTGTTCGATTTTTTTTGGCCATTGCAACACAAAATAAGTGGCCTATTTATCAAATGGATGTCAAGTCCGCCTTCTTGAATGGAGTGTTAAATGAAGAAGTGTATGTCCATCAACCACCTGGATTTGAAGTTAAAACACAAGAGCATAAAGTGTACAATTTAAAGAAAGCCTTGTACGGTTTGTAGCAAGCTCCGCGAGATTAGTATAGTAGAATTGATCATTATTTACTCAAAGATGGTTTTAGTAGGAGCGAAAATGAGCCTACTTTGTATATCAAGGTAAATCAGTAGGGTAATATTCTCATCCTATGTCTTTATGTTGACGACATGATCTACACAGGAAACATGATGTTATATGCATTTAGATCAGCCATGAAAAATAAGTTTGAAATGACAGATCTTGGATAAATGGCGTGTTTCTTAGGCATTGAAGTAGAACAATCTGATCATGGTATATTTATTAGTCAACCAAAATATGCTACTAAAGTTTAAAAAAAATTTAAGATGGAAAAGTGTAAGCTTGCAGACACTCCTATTGCTCTTGGCACTAAATTAAGCAAGGAATATTTGGAATGAGTAATAAGTTCCACATTGTATAAACAACTTGTTGGTAGTCTTATGTATCTTACTACTACAAGACCTGACATAACATATGCAGCAAGTTACATTTCCATGTTTATGGAATCTCCTAATGATTCTCATTGGAAAGTTGGTAAGAGGACCTTAAGATACATTGCAGGTACAACCAATTATGGTTTGTGGTACATAGCTTCAACAAACAATATGCTTACAAGTTATACCGACAATGATTCGTGTAAAGACCTCTTTCGTTACATCAACATGCGATGCATAACAAGTGCAATTTTTATTTTTATTTTCTTTTAAAACAAGAAGTAACTTTGACAACAGTCAATCGACGGAGCCCGACGATGAACACGATGCACGCAGGTCAGGCAACAGACAACTTAATGACCCAACATAATAGCACATCATGCAGCTGGATGCAACCTACGAAAATCAATTAAGAAAAATAAAAATGACTAAATCCACGACCAACTAAAACTTCAATCCATCAATCCTATCATCAACTAAAGAGGGGCGTGGGTGATCATTATCGTTGACGGTCATGCATCAACAAACTACTTCTAAAATAGTCCATCATCCACAATGTTTATTGGCACCTTAGAACACAATTAAATCATCCTTCTATCTACTAGGCGCAAGAAGTCCCAGTTACACACCTAAACACCATCACACTATTTCCATGGTGAAAGAGAGTCTATATCTCGATTAATGCACATCACATCATTCAAGGCGCAAAATAAATATTTGACACTCCTACATTCTGGTGACCCTCAACGCACGCCAGCAAGGAATCCCCCACATTACCCTACTTCCTTCGATGCATTACCTTCACGCGCACAAGAGATAACTGAAATAAAACTCATTAATCAACAAATGAGGGAACCCAATAACTCAACTAAAATCTAGACTATCCTGCATACAAGTAGGTTTTGATGCTCTCTAGCATTTGAATCATTTGAAACAAATTTGAATGACTTCAAGTTCATGCTGTAGGTTCCAGCTAGGATTGTACTTACTACTTACACAGACAGACATAGGCAGATTGACTGCAAAACAACTTCCTAAGAACATATCTGAAAGAGTCCAAGCCAAAATTCTGAATATGCTTGTCATGTAACTGGAAAATCGAGGATGTTTATTGATCCATTCACCTGATGCGAATTTAGTGAAACATCTTGGCCAGACAGGTCATTAAACTTATCATCCAAGGACATTGAATGTACATACTATATAAACTCCAAGCAAAATCCTGATAGTTGCAGTGAGTAATTGAAAAATAGTACCTACATAAATAGTCTTCAAATCTTGAGCAAATTGTTTAACTTAAGCTCCAATTCTTGCTATCCAGTTAGAAACAGTAGCATATTATTGTCTGAATTTGTTATTCTTAGAATGTAGTTATTGTATGTTGTTTTTCAAAAGAAATTATGGCATGCTTTGACATCAATAATTCAAATATTCCATTAACCTCGTGATTTAAAATTCAGACAAGACGTTTGAAGTTTAATAGTGGAATTCTTTGTTTATAAACAGGTTAGAAATGTGATTGGAGACAAAGGGTTAGAAGTTGTTGCAAATACTTGCAAAAAGATGAAAAGACTTAGAGTGGAATGAGGAGCAGATGACCCAACTTTGGAGGATGAACAAGGTTGGGTGTCTCACAAAGGGCTTTCCTCAGTAGCTCAAGGCTGCCCCCCTTCTTGAGTACATCACTGTTTATGTTTCAGATAAATGCAACTCAACATTGGACACTGTTGGTCAATGTTGCAAAAATCTCAAGGATTTCTGGTTGGTCTTGTCAGATAAAGAAGATCACATCACTGATTTACCACTAGACAATGGAGTCATGGCTTTGCTACGTGGATAAGAGTTGGCAGGGCATTGGTAATGGTACGCAGCAATAAAAAGGAGGTCAGGAGGAAGGTAAGAACATCAGAACACGCAGAGGGACAGAGGCAGTTTCACTGAGTGAGGGAAGAATGTCAGCACAGAGAAATGAAGGAGATTCATTGTGTAAAAATGTAACATCCCGCTCTGACACACTTACAAAACTTATTCTTTGAGGACACTTGCTTGCAAGTGATCTGGATTTTATGATGATAAAACTGTTTCCTTCATTATGATGCGTTAAATTATATGACATGATGTGTTACTACCTTAATGTAGACAGGTGCTGTTGACTCATTTTCATTGAGTGTGCAGGGTTTCGGACCTTGAGGATGCAGTGGCATCGGTGGAACTCCCTTGGACTCCGGATTGAGTCAGGGAGTGGGTTATATGAGTTGCTTCGTTTATGATGATATTGTTTCATTTTGATTTATATTATGATATGTTGTTGACATAATCTGACATGACGGTTGATGATGCAGGCTGACGATAGCTTGCCGACCAGACTCACATAAGGAGTAAAGGGGCCACACACG
>JASDQU010011777.1:29431-65976 GCA_032191745.1 Picea mariana
TGTACATGATAATAAATGCAACATGAGTGCCAATGCTTTTCCACCCTCTTGAATTCTATCTTATGGGATTTACCTTAACCATTATCATGCATGGTTCAATTCATACATAACTCCTTTTGTTATAGTATTCAACTCATCTACACTAATGTCAATGCTTTTTCTCCCACTTGAATCTTATCATCTAGGATCCACCTTAACCATTAACCATTATAATTCGTAGTCCAATTCATACATAACTCATGTTTGTTACAGGATTCAATCCATATACACATATTGCATACTCTAATAAATCACATCTCCATGGAATAGCTTTGAATGAAAGTAGACTGACCTCCCCTTTGCATTAACACTACACCCATAACATACCCACTTGCATTGTTTTTCCACCTTATTGAATCCTATCATCTAGGATCTACCTTAACCATTATCATTTATGGTCCAATTCATATATAAATCCTGTTTGTTACAACATTCAACTCATCTACACAAATTGCATACTCTAATAAATCACCCTTTTAACTTTTCATGTCATCAACTAAATGTATTGTATTTGGACAGGGAAACAACAACATTCTATACTATGATTGCATGATGAGTATTCTATGACCTATGATTTATGTCTGGGGAACCAAACATGCAGGCTTCCATGAAAAAAATTCTATTGTTGTCAGTGTACTTTGATGAGTATTCTATGACCTGTCACTTATGTTCGGCAACGAAACAAGTTGGCTTCCATGATCAAATTCATGAACTAATTTATATAGTTGTCAGTGTATTTTGATAGGTATTTCTATGACCTGTGTCACGATAACAAAAAAAAATATGGCTTCCACAACCAAATTTATGTGGCTATGAATGTACCTTGACGAGTATTCTATAAGATGTTAATTATGTCTAATTAACCAAACAAGCTAGATTCCATGACCAAATTTATGTGATTATCAATTTACCATGTCACCATTTTCCCTATCATCTTGTTTTGTGTCGTTGTCCTTTCTCTTAAGTGGCCTTTGTTTTTTAATATAAAAAACTAATTACTTCTCAAATTTTCCATTTAAAATTTTTAATATCAATCCATCTTAAATTTTTAATATCAAGAGTTATCTCGATTAAAAAATTTATTATATTTTTTGAATTAATCAAGTATTTCCTATAAAGAAATTTGTTTAAATTGATAAGTTGAGTGTTGTTTCAAAAGGCGGTTTTCAATGTGTTAGTACAATGATGATACATCGGTTGAACGAAGATCCACTATTTCAAAAACTGTGTTTGTACAATGATGATACATCAGTTGAATGAAGTCCACTATTTAAAAAACTATGTTTGACAAAGATTACCTATTCAAAAAGCACACTCTTTTGCAAGGATATTATCAGACACTTTGTTTGCCAAGTTGCATTTAGATTTGATAAAAAAAAATCAGGTATTCACTGCTTAAAAAAATAAAAAATTCAAGTCATTAAAATTCAAGTTATGAAGGTTACATTGCGCACTCTTTTGCAACGATATTATCGGACACTTTGTTTGCCAAGTTACAGTGACATCCCCCAAAAATAAAATATTTTTATTTTTGTGTGCTGGAAATTTATTTTCGTTTTTGGAAAATTCGAAACTGGAAAATTTTTGCCATTTATGGCAATTCCAAATTTCAAATTTAATAATTGTATTTAATTATTGTGACTATTGGGAAGAGATCTATTTGGACTCAACTAACTATTTAACTATGACACTTGTATCACAACAGAATATTTATATTAATTGCAGGAGGACAAATGGAACAACCATGTTAAAAATTAGATGACCATGACTCCATGAGTGGGGAACATGTTGGAACGGCTTCTGGGCTGATTATTACAAGTGGAAAATCAGAGATTTGGCCACTAGCATCCCCTGAAAATCAGGGATTAAGAAAAGTTGCAAAAATCCCCAAAGGAGGGAAAAAGACCTGGGCAAAAATTGATAAATAACATATGTGAGGAGGCAGGACACTGCCAAGTATGTTGGGGAAAGGATTGCGAGTCCTCTTGCTATTATGAGCACTGTCGAGCAAGTGTGCGGCAAGGGGATAACTGCTGAAAAAATTGGAATATTGTTGAGGAGTCTCCAAGTTCGCCCTCATGGATTCATGGTCAGGCTAGGGGGTGAACTGGGCAAGTGATTTGACTGCCTTGTTCTACAGTTGGGAGGAACGTGGTTGTTCCCTTTGTCTTCCCACGGATTAGATTCATATATGTTGATCTACCCCTCTCTATTTTGAATGGCTATGTTTGATTGATGTCATGTATCTGTTGAGTGATTATATCTAATTGCATTAATGTAAACCTTTCCCTCTTTGTTCTCGTATGTTTTGTATGTAACTGATATTTCGCATCTAATTGTTCTAAATTTGAAATAATTCTTTCAATAGATGAAATTTATCATGGTATTAAATTTACAATCACAGTCTAAATTCTGGAGTGGTCCCTCCCGAAATCTGGAAGTACTAGACAAATTCCTTTTTTTATACTAGTTGAGTTTAATAATTTCGATCCATCTACAGGTTAGGTTTAATCTGAAGTTGAGATGCTAGGAAACTCTGTGTGTGTGAAGAAGACCAATCTGTGTAGACATARGTTTATTTCTATGTCTAAAGTATTAAACAGATCTAAAACTGAGCAAATCGGAATTGAGTAAATTTGTGCCGAATGAAAACAAGTAGATGCATCATTAAATTTCCGAACGATMTTGCCCCTTAAAGAGATTTCCTGTTTCTTACATTAAGAATTGAAGAGAAATATGAAATAGCAAGAACCTTAAGGATCACAGGGATACTCATATAACTACCTACATATACGTCTTTCACTGTTTTGTATGAATTTTATTGCATGCACTAACAACATGCAAACAAAGTACTAGATGTGTATAAAATGACAAAATTCGGAAGGTTAAAGAAATCTGGAAACCCCTTTTTTTTCAGATGTTGAACAATCATGAGGATCAACACCTATCAGAGGATTTTTATGCTTTCTTTGTTGATAATGGTCTACCCCTTTTCATATTTGAGGTCTATGACGAATTTGTAGATTACCTTACATAAAATCGTTACCCTCGTGTACCCTTTTATAGAGTCTATATGTTTAAAACTCATAAGTTTGGACTTTCTGAATTCTGATGGATATTGAATCCTTCTACACCTACTGCCTCACAGAATGAAAGCAAAAACACCAGTAAAGGACAAAGATCATGAAATTTTGAGATAATGTGAAAATTTCAGTAGAAGTAGAGTACTCTTTCCTTTGCGTTTTGACTGATTTATCACCTTAGTTTTTCAACAGAAGATCTTGCAATCTTCTAATATAACACTTCCACTTTTCACATTCAGAAGTTTGTTACATAAGAGGTTTGGAGCACTTGAACTCATGAAGTTCTGAACCCTGAAACACCGAAGCACTAGTCCAACCTTCTCTTTTTTTGCATTTCAGAGGTTTGTTACATGATATGTTGGGGCACTTGAACTCGTGAAGTCCCGAACCCCGAAAACACCGAAGTGTTGATGCCACTTACTTTTTTCGCAATTTCGGGAGTTGTTGTGTGTGGATGTTTGATTTTGTACTCGCGAAATACCGAACTCCGAAATCCCGAAAGACTGGTCACTTTTCGCAATTTCGGAAGTTGTCGTGTGTTGATGTTTGGCTTTGTACTCGCGAAATCCCAAATGCCGAAATCCCGAAATGCTGGTCACTTTTCGCAATTTCGGAAGTTGTCATGTATTGATGTTTGGATTTGTACTTGCGAAATCCCGAACGTCGAAATCCCGAAATGCTGGTCACTTTTCGCAATTTCGGGAGTTGTCGTGTGTTGATGTTTGACTTTGTACACGTGAAATCCCGAAATGCTGGTCACTTTTCGCAATTTTGGAAGTTGTCAGGTGTTGATGTTTGGCTTTGTACTCGCGAAATCCTGAATGCCAAAATCCCGAAATGCTGGTCACTTTTCACAATTTCGAGAGTTGTTGTGTGTTGATGTTTGGCTTCTATACTCGTGAAACCCCGAAACCCCCAAGTGTTGGGCCCATAGTCTTTTTGGATATTAGCTTTTTAGAAAACAACGGGATCCGTGGTTTTGTTCAGCACTTGTAATCGCCGAAAACCCATTTGAGCACTGTCTTTCACAAAACATTGTAGGAGCACAGCAGGAATTATTGGTTATATGAATAACTCTCTAACACGGTAAGGAATGGACTGGTAGAATCCATGCAGAATTTTCATCTGAGACAGAGGTAGGATACAAGATAATAGATAACATTATGAGTCACTATGTACAGGGCATGACAAATATAGAATTTGTGGTATTGGAAGGTTTTCATCTAGTTAAACCGATGTTTAGTGTGATGTTTGTTTTTAGTTCTACTTGCCATTAAAACATGCACCTAAGTATTTAAATTTTTTCATAATGAGATTGTTGTTTAATGTCGTTATGGACAGAATTAAATCTTACTTTCTCTTATACTCTAAGCTTAAATGCAATGGAGTTTCGTCATAGAATTTTTTTTGTTTTTTTTTTGGTGATTATGAGGTTCATTACATATGATATCAGAGAAAAAGTTACAACACTGGGCCTGAACAGGGCCACATTAATTTCTTAGTATATATTTTGATTTATGAAAAAACTAATAAATCTTGTGGATTACAAACATAAATCTTTTCTGTTTTGTGTTAAATAATGGCAGCTCAAGAAGGTGCATAAATCAGGATGGAAGGGAATCCGCAGCAAGGACCTCCGGGAGATCCGAGACAGAACAGTGATGGAAGATCACCCATGGAGGTGTTAGAAAGAATGAGGAACCTTATTGTTGAACTATAGGTTTTCAAGTCCGACAATGAAAAATTGAAGAAGGCATAGCAGGAACAACAAGAGATAAATGAAGTCCTGTTGCATAGTATAGTAACCAAGAAAAGCCCAAAAGATGATAACCATGAGGAAGAGGTCGGCAAGAGGGCCTCCTATAATTCTGTTGCGAAAAAAGAAAAAGGATACAGTTCATTTGAAGGGATACCTTCAGCTAAAGACAAAACCATACCAGACAAAAAAAGAAAACAAACAGACCACCTTGAAGGAGAATTTAAAAAGATTAAACCAGCTACTTTTGATGGAGAATCCAGGACAGGAGAAGAAGCCGAGGCATGGTTGTTGGACATCAAAAAATACTTCCAAATCTAGAACTATTCCAGCAACATGAAGGTCATAATGGCCATCTACAATCTGAAGGGGAAGGCTATCATTTGGTGGCAGGACATGAAATTGGCGAAGGGCCTAAAGGAGAAACACTTGGAATGGTCTGACTTCAAGAAGTATTTCAAGAAACAATACCTTTCTGAAAGCTATTATGAAAGGAAGAAGAAAGAATTTTACGAATTACGACTCAGACAAATGACAATGGAGGACCTTATAAATAAGTTTCTAGAACTATTAAGGTTCGTACAGTACATCCGGGAGGACAAGGTAAAGATCCAATGATTCTTAAGCTATTTACCATAGGCTTACCGGGACAGAATCGAGTTTGACAGCCCCAAATCCTTGAGTGAGGCATTCAAGAAGGCACGAATGTGCTATGACTAGTATAAAAAACAGGTAGAGTTTCCGAAGACCTAGAAGGATAAGAAACAAGATGGAATGCACCAGTGGAAGAATGGATACCAGCCAACTCCTTATCAAAATGCAGCAAAAAGTTTCCCAAGGAAGGATTTTCACTCCAATCATCCGAATACGCAAGGTAGCGGTAAACCGATACACCTGGGAATGAAGAAGTTTGGGGACAACTCCCGCGAGCCATTAAAGTGTTGAGAGTGTGGAGAGCCTCATCTAAGGAGGAACTATCCATGCTTAATTGCAGCAAACAACACTGCTATCCACAATTTGCAGGAAGCCTCGACAGTGGGAGACATGGGCAGAAGTCTGCATCGGATAAATGCAGCCATAGATGGTCGACAAGCTGACCACTAATCCTTGGTGGTAGAAATCGAAGGTAAAATCCATGACACTCGAATCTCTGTTTTAATTGACCCTGGAGATACGTTAAGTTATATTACTCCCAATGTAGTAGAGTTGAATAAACTTAAGAAACAAAAGCACAAAAAATCTTGTCTTGTACAACTAGCAACAGGTGCTAAAAGAAAAGTAGTTAATTTTATTCCTGATCTTGAGTTCAGCTTAGATGGTCAAAAGATAAGGACCAATCTGAACATCCTACCACTAGGATCTTATGATATGATTATCGGGATGGATTGGTTGGAACAACACAAAGTAGTATTAGACTGTTATACAAAGATACTTAGCTACGAAGATAATTTTGGCACTGTTAGAACAACCCAAGGCATACCAAAACCTGTGTCAGTCAGACAAGTTTCAGCGATGCAATTCAAGAAATGTATTAGAAAGGGATGTCAACTTTACGCCATCCAAATAATGAATCTATTAGAAAAAGAAGATAATCCCAAGTTAGAAGACTTTGTTGTGCTACGTGAATTCAGAGACATGTTTGTTGATGAGATACCAGAATTACCTCCTAGGAGAGAAATAGATTTCTCCATAGACTTACTACCCGGATCAACCCCCATCTCAAAAGCACCCTACCAAATGAGTCTACCAGAACTGATAGAATTAAAAATACAATTACAAGAATTGTTGGACAAAGAGTATATTAGACCAAGTGTCTCTCCATGGGGAGAACCAATCCTCTTTGTGAAAAATAAAGACGGTACTCTAAGACTATGTATCAATTATAGACAACTGAACAAAGTGACCATTAAGAACAAATACCCCTTACCCAGGATACATGATCTGTTCGATCAAGTTGGTGGGGCCAAGATCTTCTCAAAATTGGATTTACGATCCGGTTATCATCAAGTTAGGATAAAGGACCAGGACATAAACAAAATAGCTTTTCAAACAAGATACAGACACTACGATTTTGTAGTCATACCTTTCGGACTCACTAATGCACCAACCACATTTATGTGATTCATGAACAACATTTTCAGCCAATATTTAGACAAGTTCGTAGTAGTATTTATCAACAATATTCTGTTCTATTCTAAAATGGAGGAGGAACATGATGAACACTTGTAATGAACCTCTAATTTACCATAATTTTTTTTTTCTATGACGTAATTCAAATTTGTTTAAGCTTAGAATTTAAGAGAAGGTAAGATTCAATTCGATCCATAATGGCATTATTACACCAGTCTAGTTTACTTCAAACATGAAATTGTCAAAGTAATCAGTTCTGCACACTTAGTTACGCTTGTGATTGCAAGTCTGGATCTTCATGACTACTCGAACAGTAGGTGACTTGACTGTCGGCTATGTGCGCACGTAAAGGCGAATATTATCATTTTACTGTAGAAAAATTCACTTTAACTCTCCATTAATGTCTGTACTTAATTCCACCTACAATTAAGCATATATCTATATCTTCTCCATATAATAATTTAGGTATTGGTCATGCCCCATATACCATGACCTGTAATATGAACTGTTATTATTATACTCCTATCCCAGATGAAGATCCTCCAACGTTTTCTACCAGTCCATTCATTACAGTATTTGAGTTGTTCCTATAACAATAATTCCTACTATGTTCCTACAGCTTTGTGAAGAAACAGAGGTCAATCGGGTTTCAGTGACCACAAGTGCCGAATAAAACAAAGGACCCTGTTGTTTTCCGAAATCCTAAATATGAAACGACTGTGGGCCAGCATTTCGGGGTTTCAAGATTCGGGGTTTTGCGAGTACAAGAGCCAGACATCAACACACAACATTTCCCAAAATTGCGAAAAGATGCCAAGCACTTCGGGGTTTCGGGGTTCAGGATTTCGTGAATACAAAAGTCAATCATCAACACACAATAACTCCTGAAATTGCAAAAGGTGATCAGTACTTCAGGAATTCAGAATTCGGGATTTCGCGAGTGCAAGTGCCCAAACCACAACATATACAAACCTCTGAAATGCATAAAAGGAAAGGTGGGTCCCGCACTTCGAGATTTCAGGGTTCGGAACTTCGCGAGTTCCGGTGTCCAAACATGGACATAAACACATTTCTGAAATGCAAAAAAAGGAAAAGGTGAGACCCGCATTTTGGGATTTCGGGGTTCAAAACTTTGCAAGTTCTGGTGTCCAAACATCGACATAAAAAAATTTCCGAAATGCAAAAAAGGAAAAGGTTAGACCCGCATTTCAGGATTTCGGGGTTCGGGGTTTCACGGTTTTCATACTCAACATACAACAATTCCCGTATTGCGAAAAAGAAAGGAACTAACATTTTGGGATTTTGGGATTCAGGGTTTCGAGGTTTGCAACTACCAACAACAACACAAAACAACTCCTGAATTCAGAAAGGTGAAAGGATGTGGGACCAACACTTCGGGATTTTTGGGATTCGGGATTTCGGGGTTCAAATGCCAAACATCCAACATAAACAAACTTCTGAAAATATGCGAAAAAGAGAAGGTGGGATCTGCATTTCGGGGTTTCGGGGTTCGAAACTTCGTGAGTTCAAGTGCCCCAAACCTCTTATGTAACCAACTTCTAAGATGCGAAAAGTGGAAGCTTCAGGGTTTCGTGGTTCGGAACTTTGCGAGTTCAGAATCCATACATCAATATACATGAACCTCCGAAAGGAGAAAAGAAAGATTGGACTAAGTTTTCCTGTTGAAAAGAATTAAAGGAATGATTCAATCAAAATGCAAAGGAAGAGAGTATTCTGCTTCTACTGTAACTCTTCACACTATTTTCATCACTCCCTGTTCTTTATCCTTTGCGGTTACTCTTGATTTTCGTTTTCTGGGAGAACTCTTACTTTCATTTCTGGGAGACTGAAGGTGTAGAAGGATACAATGTACCTTTACCTCACAAAATTCCGAAAGCCTGAGGACTTAGGAATTGTACACACACAGAAGGGCACAAAGGACAAAATTTTTTGTATAAGGTAAATTCTATAATATTCCACTTAGAGCCTCTTTTAATCAATGCATTAAACGTCAATAGTACTAGATCTATGCATCTTTGTAATACATGATTTAGAATATCATTCCATCAGAGATTGGTCATTATAAATGATGTTCCGAGGGATCTGAGTTTGGTTCCCTGAGGATTTATCTACAGAGAGGATCTGCCTCATTGTCGTTAATCTCCTCATTTCCTTACTTACTTATAGAAATATAATTACAGATTTTCTTCACATATATTCCCCACAACAAACAAAAGTGGAAAACATTACAGTTTCAATTTAATCAGTACAATGCATCAGAAAAAAAATCATTCAAACAGAGAGTGGACATCATTCCAGTTTGGATTTAATATGACATTGAAATAAAAACATAGCCATTCATAATAGAGAGGGGTAGATCAACATATCTGACTCCAATCCGCGGGAAGACAAAGGGAACAACCACGTTCCTCTCAACCGTAGAACAGGGCAGCCAAAGTCACTTTCCCGATTCACCCCCTAGCCTGACCATGAATCCATGAAGGTGAACTTGGAGACTCCTCCTCAGCAATGTCCTTCAATTCCAACAGTTATCCTCTTGCCTCACACTTACTCAACAGTTCTCATAATAGAAAGGCGATTATGTTTCAGCAAGCTCCTCTTACCTCTCACTCAATCTGTAGTGTTCGTAACAGCAAGCGAGCTCCGAAATCTTTTCCCCAACATACTTGGCAACATCTTGCCTCCTCACATATGTTATTTATCCATTTTGCCCAGGTCTTTTCCCTCCTTTAGGGATTTTCGCAGCTTTCTTCATCCCTGATTCTCAGGGGCTGCCAGTGGTCAAATCTCTGATTTGCCCCTTGTAATAATCATCCCAGAGGTAGTTCCAACTTGTTCCCCACTCATGGAGTCATGGTCAGCTGATTTTTAACATGGTTGTTCTATTTGTCCTCTTGCAGTTAATATAAATATTCGGTTGTGATACAAGTGTCATAGTCAAATAGTTAGTTGAGTCCAAAGAGATCTCTGCCCAACAGTCATAATAATTAAATACAATTATTAAATTCGAAATTCAGAATTGCCATAAATCGAAAAAAATTTCCAGATTCGAATTTGCCAAAAATGGAAATAAATTTCCAGCACACAAAAACAAAAATATTTTATTTTTGGGGATGTCACATCCTTTCCCCCTTTAGTAAAACACTGTCCTCAGTGTTTTTTCCTTTCCTGGAATAGGATTGGATGAGATTTCCACAAATCTCCTTCCAATTCCCAAGTGGCCTCCTCGGGACTAAAGTGCTTCCATTGCACCTTTACCTGAGCAACGGCTCTGTTCCGAAGTGTTATTTATCTCCGGTCCAGAATGCGCAGGGGTTCCACTTGGAACTCATCTTCGGGTTCCATCTGCACCAAGTTCCAATCAATCATATGAGTAGGGTCATGAATATACTTCTTCAACAAAGAAACATGAAATACATTATGAATTCTTAGATTAGCTGGAAGTGCAAGTTGATATGCTACGGGTCCAATTCGAGCTAGTATCTCAAAGGGCCCACAAAACCTGGGTGACATCTTGGCACAGTTCCCCAACTTCAGTGAGTTTTTTCAGGCTTTGACCTTCAAATAAACATGGTCTCCCACTTGAAATTCCAAGTGTCTTTTTTTCTAATCCGCATAGCTCTTATGCCTGTCCTGTGCTTCTTTCAAGTTCTGTTGTACTTTCTTTACCATGATCTCCATTTCTTGGAGCATCTTTGGTCCAACCATGAGTCTGTCAGCGGGGTTATCCCAGCTAATTGGAGTTATACACTTCCTGTCGTACAGTATTTCGAAAGGGCTCAACTTAGCCGAGGTTTGGTACCCATTGCTATATGCAAATTCTACCAAGTGTAGGTAGTCTTTCCACTTGTTCGTCTTTGTTCTTACATACATGCGGAGCATATCCTCTATGATTTGATTTGTCCTTTCGGTCTGTCCATCCATTTGTGGATGATAGCTCATACTGAAATTCAAATTAGTATTTAGCCCTGCAAACAATTCCCTCCAAAAAGCGAATGTGAATTTTACGTCTCTATCTGAAATCACCATTTTAGGAATACCATGCAGTCTAAAAATTTCTTTCATGAATATTTCAACAATGTTAATAGCTTTAAAAGTAGAATTTACAGGAATAAAGTGTGCAGACTTACTGAGTTTATCGATTACAACCATGATAGAATCATTATGTTTCTGAGTTTTAGGAAAACATGTTATAAAGTCCAGTGATATGGTCTCTCATTTCCATTCTGGTACTGGTAATGGCTGTAATAGGCCGATTGGATGTTGGTGTTCGGCCTTAACCTGCTAACAATCTTGGCACCTATCCAAGTACTCTGCTGCTTTACCCTTCATATTAGGCCAGTAAAATAGTTTTCTGAGTGTTGTAATTGTTTTCTGGTAACCTGGATGGCCAGAATATGGTTTCTTATGCACTTCGTCTAAAATGGTTAATTTTATCTCTATTGAATCTGGTATGTAAAGTCTGTTTTTAAATCTTAAAAGTCCCTTCTTGTCGATACTTATATCTGGTTTATCTGAGTTTGTGATACTATTTTGAAATTCTTCCATTATATTAGTGTAATTTCCATCATTGATACCTACCATCCTTATTCTTTGTCCCTGATCACTTTCTTCCTTGATGATGTTTATCTCAAATAACCCATTTATTCTGCGGCTTAAAGCGTCTGCTACTTTATTTTCCTTACCCTTGATATGTCTGACCTTGAAGTTGAATTCACTCAGGAAGGCTAGCCACCTTGCTTGTCTTGCATTAAGGTCTGGTTGGTTAAACAGATATTTCACCCCACTATTATCCATCAATAGTAAGAATTTTTTGCCCATTATATAGTGTCGCCACATTTTTAAGGCATGTATTACTGCTGCCAATTCTAAGTCATGAGTAACATAATTTCATTCGTGTTCTCCCAAGACTCATAGCAAATCACGTGTCCTTCCTGAGTTAGAACACCACCTAGTCCCTCTATACTTGCATCAACACATACCGTGAAGTCTTTATCTGGGTCTGCTACCTTCAAAATGGGTGCTGATGTCAATAATTCTTTTAAATTGTTAAAACTGTCTTGACACTTTTGCGACCAGTTAAACTTGGTCCCTTTCTTTTGTAATGACATGATAGGGTAGGCTATCTTGGAGAACCCTTCTATAAATCTGCGATAATATCTGGTGATTCGCATGAATGACCGGATATCTGCCACATCCTTAGGCACTGGCCATTCCATAATGGATTTTATCTTTTTCGGGTCTACGACAATACCTTCCGAGGAAATGACATGTCCTAAATATTGTATTTATTTTTGATAAAAATCACATTTGTCAAATTTTGCGTATATTTTGTGTTTCCTTAGTGTTTGCAGAACTATTCGTAAGTTTCATCATGTTCCTCCTCCGTTTTTTAATAGACCAGAATATCGTCGATAAATACTACTACGAACGTGTCTAAGTACTGGCTGAAAATGTTGTTCATCAAGCACATAAATGTGGTTGGTGCATTAGTGAGTCTGAAAGGTATGACTACAAACTCGTAGTGTTCGTATCTTGTTTGAAAAGTTGTTTTGTTTATGTCCTGGTATTTTATCCTAACTTGATGATATCCGGATCGTAAATCCAATTTTGAGAAGATCTTGGCCCCACCAAATTGATCGAACAAATCATTTATCCTGGGTAAGGGGTATTTGTTCTTAATGGTCACTTTGTTCGGTTGTCTATAATCAATACATAGTCTTAGAGTACCATCATTCTTTTTCACAAAGAGGACTGGTGCTCCCCATGGTGAGACACTTGGTCTGATACACTCTTTATCCAATAATTCATGTAATTGTATTTTTAATTTTGTTAGTTCCGGTAGACTCATGCGGTAGGGTGCTTTTGAGATAGGGGCTGATCCGGGTAGTAAGTCTATGGAAAAATCTATTTCTCTCCTAGGAGACAATTCTGGTATCTCATCAACAAACATGTCTCTGAATTCACGTAGGACAACAAAGTCTTCTAACTTGGGCTTATCTTCTTTTTCTAATAGATTCGTTACTTGGATGGCGTAAACTTGACATCCCTTCCTAATACATTTCTTGAGTTGAATCACTGAAACTTGTCTGACTGATACAGGTTTTGGTATTCCTTGAACTGTTCTAACAGTGCCAAAATTATCTTTATAGCTAAGTATCTTTGTATAACAATCTAGTACTGCTTTGTGTTGTTCCAACCAATCCATCCCAATAATCATATCATAAGACCCTAGTGGTAGGATGTTCAGATTGGTCCTTATCTTTTGACCATCTAAGCTGAACTCAAGGTCAGAAATAAAGTTAACGACCTTTCTTTTAGCACCTGTTGCTAGTTGTACAAGCCAAGATTTTTCATTCTTTTGTTTCTTAAGTTTATTCGACTCTACTACATCGGAAGTAATATAACTTAATGTAGCTCCAGGCTCAATTAAAACAGAAATTTGGGTGTCATGGATTTTACCTTCGACTTCTACCACCGAGGACTGGTGGTTATCTTGTCAACCATCTATGGCTGCATTTATCCGATGCAGACTTCTGCCCATGTCACCCATTGTCGAGGCTTCCTGCAAATTGTGAACAATAGTTCTGTTTGCTGCAATTAAACATGGACAGTTCTTCCTTAGATGAGGCACTCCACACTCCCAACACTTTAACAGCCCACGTGAGTTGTCCCCAAACTTATTCATTCCTAGGTTTACTGCTACCTTGCGTGTTCGGATGATTGGAGTGAAAATCCTTCCTTGGGAAACTTTTTGCTGCATTTCGATAAGGAGCTCACTGGTATCCCTTCTTCCGCTAGTTTATTCCATCTTGCTTCTTATCCTTCCAGGTCTTGGGAAACTCTACTCGTTGTTTATACTGGTCATAGCACATTCGTGCTTTCCTGAATGCCTCACTCAAGGATTTGGGGTTGTCAAACTCAATTCTGTCCCTGTAGGACTTTGGTAAACAGCTTAAGAATCACTGGATTTTGACCTTATCCTCCCGGATGTATGGTACGAACCTTAGTAGTTCCAGAAATTTATTTATAAGGTCCTCCATCGTCATTTGTCAGAGTCGTAACTCATAGAATTCTTTCATCTTCCTTTCATAATAGCTTTCAGAAAGGCATTGTTTCTTAAAATACTTTTTAAAGTCGGACCATTCCAACTGTTTATCCTTTAGGCCCTTGGCCAATTTCAGGTCCTGCCACCAAATGTTGGCCTTCCCCTTCAGATTGTAGATGGTCATTCTGACCTTCATGTTGCTCGAATAGTTGTAGATTTGGAAGTATTTTTTGATGTCCAACAACCATACGTCGGCTTCTTCTCTTGTCCTGGATTCTCCATCAAAAGTAATTGGTTTAATCTTTTTAAATTCTCCTTCAAGGTGGTCTGTTTGTTTTCTTTTTCTGTCTGGTATGGTTTTGTCTTCAGCTGAAGGTGTCCCTTCAGACGAACTGTCTCCTTTTTCTGTTTTCGCACCAAAATTCTTGGAGGCCCTTTTGTTGACTTCCTCCTCATGGTTATCATCTTTTGGAATTTTCTTGGTTACTATACTACACAGCAGGACTTCATTTATCTCTTGTTGTTCCTGCTGTGCCTTCTTCACTTTTTAATTGTCGGCCTTGAAAACCTGTAGTTCAACAATAAGATTCCTCATTGTTTCCAACACCTCTGTGGGTGAGCTTCCATCACTGTTCTGTCTTAGATCTCTAGGAGGTCCTTGTTGCAGATTCTCTTCCACCCTGATTTATGCACCTTCTTGAGCTGCCATTATTCAACACAAAACAGAAAAGCTTTCTGTTTGTAATCCACAAGATTTATTAGTTTTTTCATAAATCAGAATATATACTAAGCAATTAATGTGGCCCTGTTCAGGCCCAATGTTATAACTTTTTCTCTGATACCATATGTAACGAACCTCAAATTTACCATAATTTTTTTTTCTATGACGTAATTCAACTTTGTTTAAGCTTAGAATTTAAGAGAAGGTAAGATTCAATTTGATCCATAATGGCATTATTACACCAGTCTAGTTTACTTCAAATAAGAAATTGTCAAAGTAATCAGTTCTACACACTTAGTTACGCTTGTGATTGCAAGTCTAGATCTTCATGACTGCTCGAATAGTAGGTGACTTGACTGTCGACTATGTGCACGTGTAAAGGTGAATATTATCATTTTACTATAGAAAAATTCGCTTTAACTCTCCAT
The DNA here is from genome assembly GCA_032191745.1 of Picea mariana. NCBI lineage: Eukaryota > Viridiplantae > Streptophyta > Pinopsida > Pinales > Pinaceae > Picea > Picea mariana. The sequence continues at coordinate 44,658 of JASDQU010011777.1, forward strand.
TAACGTCTGTACTTAATTCCACCTACAATTAAGCATATATCTATATCTTCTTCATATAATAATTTAGGTATTGGTCATGCCCCGTATACCGTGACCTGTAATATGAACTGTTATTATTATACTCCTATCCCGAATGAAGATCCTTCAACGTTTTCTACCAGTCCATTCATTACAGTATTTGAGTTGTTCCTATAACAATAATTCCTACTATGTTCCTACATCTTTGTGAAGAAATAGAGGTCAATTGAGTTTCAGTGACCACAAATGCTGAATAAAACAACGGACCCTGTTGTTTGCCGAAATCCAAAATACAGAATCACTGTGGGCCAGCATTTTAGGGTTTCAGGATTCAGGGTTTCGCGAGTACAAGAGCCAGACATCAACACACAACATTTCCCGAAATTGTGAAAAGATGCCAAGCACTTCGGGGTTTTGGGGTTCGGGATTTCGTGAATACAAAAGTCAATCATCAACACACAACAACTCCCGAAATTGCGAAAGGTGATCAGTACTTCGGGAATTCAGAATTCAGGATTTCACGAGCGCAATTGCCCAAACAACAACATATACAAACCTCCGAAATGCAGAAAAGGAAAGGTTGGTCCTGCACTTCGGGATTTCGGGGTTTGAGACATCGCAAGTTTCGGTGTCCAAACATCGACATAAACAAATTTTCGAAATGCGAAAAAAGGAAAAGGTGAGACCCGCATTTTGGGATTTCGAGGTTCGAAACTTTACGGGTTCCGGTATCCAAACATCGACATAAACAAATTTCCAAAATGCGAAAAAGTAAAAGGTGAGACTTGCATTTCGGGATTTCGGGGTTCGGGTTTTCACGGTTTTCATACTCAACATACAACAATTCGTATTGCGAAAAAGAAAGGAACTAACATTTCGGGATTTCAGGATTTGGGGTTTGCAACTACCAACAACAACATACAACAACTCCTGAATTCCAAAAGGTGAAAGGATGTGGGACCAACACTTCAGGATTTTCGAGATTCGAGATTTCAGGGTTCAAATGCCAAACATCCAACATAAACAAACTTCTGAAAAGATGCGAAAACGAGAAGGTGGGACCCGCATTTCAGGGTTTCAGGGTTCGAAACTTCGTGAGTTCAAGTGCCCCAAACCTCTTATGTAACCAACATCCGAAATGCGAAAAGTGGAAGCTGCGGGGTTTCGGGGTTCTGAACTTCGCGAGTTCAGAATCCATACATCAATATACGTGAACCTCCGAAAGGTGAAAAGAAAGATTGGACTAAGTTTTCCTGTTGAAAAGAATTAAGGTAATGATTCAATCAAAACGCAAAGGAAGAGAGTACTCTACTTCTACTGGAACTCTTCACACTATTTTCATCACTCCCTATTCTTTATCCTTTGCGGTTACTTTGGATTTTTGTTTTCTGGGAGAACTCTTACTTTCATTTCTGGGAGACTGAAGGTGTAGAAGGATACGATGTACCTTTACCTCACAAAATTCCGAAAGCCTGAGGCTTAGGAATTGTACACGCATAGAAGGGCACAAAGGATAAAATTTTCTGTATAAGGTAAATTCTATAATATTCCACTTAGAGCCTCTTTTAATCAATGCATTAAATGCCAACAGTACTAGATCTGTGCATCTTTGTAATAAATGATTTACAATATCATTCCATCAGAGATTGGTCATTATAAATGATGTTCCGAGGGATCTGAGTTTGGTTTCCTGAAGATTTATCTACAGAGAGGATCTGCCTCATTATCTTTAATCTCCTCCTTTCCTTACTTGCTTATAGAAATATAATTACAGATTTTCTTCACATATATTCCCCACAACAAACAAAAATGGAAAACATTACAGTTCCAATTTAACCAATAAAATGCATTAGAAAAAAAATCATTCAAACAGAGAGTGGACATCATTCCAGTTTGGATTTAATATGACATTGAAATAAAAACATAGCCATTCATAATAGAGAGAGGTAGATCAACATATTTGAATCCAATTCGCGGGAAGACAAAGGGAACAACCACGTTCCTCCCAACCGTAGAATAGGGCAACCGAAGTCACTTGCCCGATTCACCCCCTAGCCTGACCATGAATCCATGAGGGTCAACTGGGAGACTCCTCTTCAGCAATGTACTTCAATTCCAATAGTTATCCTCTTGCCTCACACTTACTCAACAATGTTCATAACAACAAGGCGATTCTGTTTCAGCGAGCTCCTCTTTCCTCACACTCAATCTGCAGTGTTTACAACAGCAAGCGAGCTCCGAAATCTTTTCCCTAGCATACTTGGCAGCATCCTGCCTCCTCACATATGCTATTTATCCATTTTTCCCAGGTCTTTTCCCTCCTTTGGGGATTTTCGTAGCTTTCTTCATCCCTGATTCTTAGGGGTTGCTAGTGGCCAAATCTATGATTTTCCACTTGTAATAATCATCCCAGAGGCAGTTCCAACTTGTTCCCCACTCATGGAGTCATGGTCAGCTGATTTTTAACATGGTTGTTCCATTTGTCCTCTTGCAGTTAATATAAATATTCGGTTGTGATACAAGTGTCATAGTCAAATAGTTAGTTGATTCCAAACAGATCTGTGCCCAATAGTCACAATAATTAAATACAATTATTAAATTAAAAATTTGAAATTGCCATAAATGGCAAAAAAAATTTAGATTCGAATTTGCCGAAAACATAAATAAATTTCCAGTACACAAAAATAAAAATATTTTATTTTTGAGGATGTCACAACACTTAAGAATAGTCTTGCAAACACTAAGGAAACACAAGCTATACACAAAATTCGACAAATGTGACTTTTATCGAAAAGAAATACAATATTTAGGACATGTCATTTCCTCGAAAGGTATTGCCGTAGACTCGGAAAAATAAAAGTCATTATGGAATGGCCAGTACCTAAGGATGTGGCAAATATATGGTCATTCATGGGAATCACCGAATATTATCGCAGATTTATAGAAGGGTTCTCTAAGATAGCCTACCCTATCACGTCATTACAAAATAAAGGGACCAAGTTTAACTCGTCGCAAAAGTGTCAAGACAGTTTTAACAAGCTAAAAGAATCATTGACATCGACTCCTATTTTGAAGGTAGACGAACCAGATAAAGACTTCAAAGTATGTGTTGATGCAAGTAAAGAAGGACTAGGTGGTGTTCTAACTCAGGAAGGACACGTGATTTGTTATGAGTCCTAGAAATTAAAGAAACACAAGCGAAACTATGTCACTCATGACTTAGAATTGGCAGAAGTAATACATGCCTTAAAAATGTGGCGACACTATATAATGGGCAGAAAATTCTTACTATTGACAGATAATAGCGAGGTGAAATATTTGTTTAACCAACTAGACCTTAATGCAAGACAAGCAAGGTGGCTAGCCTTCTTGAGCGAATTCCACTTCGAGGTCAGACATATCAAGGGTAAGGAAATTAAAGTAGCAGACGCGTTAAGCAGAAGAGTCCATGGGTTATTTGAGACAAACATCAGCAGGGAAGAAAGTGATCTAGAACAAAGAATAAGGACGATAGGTATCAACGATGGAAATTACACTAAGATAATGGCAGAATTTCAAAATAGTATCGCAAACTCAGATAAACCATATATAAGTATCGACAATAAGGGACTATTAAGATTTAAAAACATACTTTACATACTAGATTCAACAAAGCTAAAATTAACTATTTTAGACGAAGTGCATAAGAAACCGTATTCTGGCCATCCAGGTTACCAGAAAACAATAACAACACTCAGAAAACTATTTTACTGACCTAATATGAAGGGCGAAATAGCAGAGTACTTGGCTAGGTGCCAATATTGTTGGTAGGTTAAGGTCGAACACCAGCATCCAGCCGGCCTATTACAGCCATTACCAGTGCCATAATGGAAATGGGAGACCATAACGCTGGACTTTATAATAGATTTGCTTAAAAATCAGAAACAAAATGATTCAATCATGGTTGTAATCGATAAACTCAGTAAGTCGGCACACTTTATTCCTGTAAAATCTACTTTTAAAGCTATTAATATTGCTGAAATATTCATGAAAGAAATTTTTAGACTGCATGGTATTCCTAAAATGGTGATTTCAGATAGAGACGTAAAATTCACATCTGCTTTTTGGAAGGAATTGTTTGCATGGCTAAATACTAATTTGAATTTCAGTACGAGTTATCATCCACAAACGGATGGATAGACCGAAAGGAAAAACCAAATCATAGAGGATATGCTCTGCATGTATGTAAGAACAAAGCCGAACAAATGGGAAGACTACCTACACTTGGTAGAATTTGCATATAACAATGGGTACCAAACTCGGCATAAGTTGAGCCCTTTCAAAATACTGTACGACAGAAAGTGTACAACTCCAGTTAGTTGGGATAACCCGACTGACAGACTCATGGTTGGACCAGATATGCTCCAAGAAATGGAGAACATGGTAAGGAAAGTACAACAGAACTTGAAAGAAGCACAAGACAGACATAAGAGCTATGTGGATCAGAAAAGAAGACACTTGGAATTTCAAGTGAGAGACCATATTTACTTGAAGGTCAAAGCCCAAAAAAGCTCGTTGAAGTTGGGGAATTGTGCCAAGCTGGCACCCAGGTTTTGTGGGCCCTTCAAGATACTAGCTCGAATTGGACCCGTAGCATATTAGCTTGCACTTCCAGCTAATCTAAAAATTCATAATGTATTTCATGTTTTTTTGTTGAAAAAGTATATTCATGACCCTACTCATATGATTGATTGGAACTTGGTGTAGGTGGAACCCGAAGGCGAGTTCCAGGTGGAACCCTTGTGCATTCTAGACTGGAGAGAAATAGCACTTCGGAATAGAGTCGTCGCTCAGGTAAAGGTGCAATGGAAGCACTTTAGTCCTGAGGAGGCCACTTGGGAATTAGAGGGAGATTTGTGGAAATCTCATCCAATCCTGTTCCAGGAAAGGAACAAACAGTGAGGAAAGTGTTTTACTAAAGGGGGAAAGGATTGACATCCCCCAAAAATAAAATATTTTTATTTTTGTGTGCTGGAAATTTATTTCCGTTTTTGTCAAATTCGAATCTGAAATTTTTTTGCCATTTATGGAAATTTCAAATTTCGAATTTAATAATTGTATTTAACTATTTTGACTGGTGGACAGAGATCTGTTTGGACTTAACTAACTATTTGACTATGACACTTTTATTACAACATGATATTTATATTAATTGCAGGAGGACAAATGGAACAGCCATGTTAAAAATCAGTTGACCGTGACTCCATGAGTGGGAAACATGTTGGAACTTCCTCTGGGCTGATTATTACAAGCGGAAAATTAGAGATTTGGCCACTGGCACCCCTGAAAATCAGGGATTAAGAAAAGTTGTAAAAATTGATAAATAGCATATGCAAGGAGACAGGACACTGCCAAGTATGTTGGGGAAAGGATTGCGAGTCCTCTTTCTATTATGAGCACTATCGATCAAGTGTGAGGCAAGGGGATAGCTGCTAAAAAATTTGGAATATTGTTGAGGAGTCTCCAAGCTCACCCTCATGGATTCATGATCAGGCTAGGGGGTGAACTGGGCAAGTGATTTAGCTACCCTGTTCTATGGTTGGGAGGAACGTGGTTGTTCCCTTTGTCTTCCCGCGTATTGAATTCAGATATGTTGATCTACCCCTCTCTATTTTGAATGGATATGTTTGATTGATGTCAGGTATCTGTTGAGTGATTATATCTAATTGCGTTAATGTAAACCTTTTCCTCTCTGTTCTCGAATGTTTTGTGTGTAACTGATATTTTGCATCTAATTGTTCTAAATTTGAAATAATTCTTTCAATGGATGACATTTATCATGGTATTAAATTTACAATCACAGTCTAAATTCTAGAGTGGTCCCTTCTGAAATCTGGAAGTACTAGGCAAATTCCTTTTCTTATACGAGTTGAGTTTAAGAATTCCGATTTATCTACGGGTTAGGTTTAATCTGAAGTTGAGATGCTAGGATACTCTGTGTGTGTGAAGAAGACCAATCTGTGTAGATATAGGTTTATTTCTGTGTCTAAAGTATTAAACAGATCTAAAACTGAGCAAATTGGAATTGAGTAAATTTGTGCCGAAAGGAAACAGGTAGATGCATCATTAAATTTCCGAACAATCTTGCCCCTTAAAGAGATTTCGTGTTTCTTACATTAAGAATTGAAGAGAAATATGAAATAGAAAAAACCTTAAGGATCACAGGGATACTCATATAATTACCTACATATATGTCTTTCACTGTTTTGTATGAATTTTTTTGCATGCACTAACAACATGCAAACAAAGTACTAGATGTGTATAGAATGACAAAATTCGGAAGGTTAAAGAACTCTGGAAACCCCTTTTTTTTCAGATGCTGAACAATCAGAAGGATTGACGCCTATCAGAGAATTTTTATGCTTTCTTTGTTGAGAATGGTCTACCCCTTTTCATAGTTGAGGTCTATGACGAATTTGGAAATTACCTTACAGAAAATTGTTACCCTGGTGTACCCTTTTATAAAGTCTATACGTTTAAAACTCATAAGTTTGGACTTTCTCAATTCTGACGAATATTGAATCCTTCTACACCTATTGTCTCATAGAACGAAAGCAAAAACACTAGTAAAGAACAAAGATCATGAAATTTTGAGATAATGTGAAAATTTCAGTAGAAGTAGAGTACTCTCTTCCTTTGCGTTTTGACTGATTTATCACCTTAGTTTTTCAACAGAAGATATTGCAATCTTCTAATCCAACCCTTCCACTTTTTACATTCGAAAGTTTGTTACATAAGAGGTTTGGAGCACTTGAACTCACGAAGTTCCGAACCCCGAAACCCCGAAGTGCTAGTCCGACCTTCTCTTTTTTCGCATTTCGGAGGTTTATTACATGAGATGTTGGGGCATTTGAACTCGTGAAGTCCTGAACCCCGAAAACTCCAATGTGTTGATCCCACTTACCTTTTTCGCAATTTCGGGAGTTGTTGTGTATGGATGTTTGACTTTGTACTCGTGAAATCTCGAACTCCGAAATCCCGAAATACTGGTCACTTTTCGCAATTTCGGAAGTTGCCGTGTGTTGATGTTTGGCTTTTTACTCGAAAAATCCCGAATGCCGAAATCCTGAAATGTTGGTCACTTTTCGCAATTTCGAAAGTTGTCGTGTATTGATGTTTGGCTTTATACTCGCGGAATCTCGAACGTCGAAATCCCGAAATGCTGGTCACTTTTCGCAATTTCGAGAGTTGTCGTGTGTTGATGTTTGACTTTGTACCTGCGAAATCCCGAACTCCGAAATCCCGAAATGCTGGTCACTTTTCGCAATTTCGGAAGTTGTTGGATGTTGATGTTTGGCTTTGTACTCGCGAAATCCCAAATGTCGAAATCCCAAAATGCTGGTCACTTTTCACAATTTTGAGAGTTGCTGTGTGTTAATGTTTGGCTTTTGTACTCGCGAAACCCCGAAACCCCGAAGTGTTGGGCCCATAGTCTTTCCAGATTTCGGATTTTCGGAAAAATAGCGGAATCTGTGGTTTTGTTCGGCACTTTTAATCGTCGAAAACCCGTTTGAGCATTGTCTTTCACAAAAAACTATAGGAGCACAATAGGAATTATTGGTTATATGAATAACTCTCTAACACAGTAAGGAATGGACTGGTAGAATTGATGGAGAATTTTCATCTGAGACAGAGGTAGGATAAAAGATAACAGATAACATTATGAGTCATTGTGTACAGGGCGTGACAAGTACAGAATTTGTGGTATTGGAAGGTTTTCATCTAGTTAAACCGATGTTTAGTGTGGTGTTTGTTTTTAGTACTACTTGCCATGAAAACATGCACCTAAGTATTCAAATTTTTTCATAATGAGACTGTTGTTTAATGTTATTATGGACAGAATTAAATCTTACCTTCTCTTATACTCTAAGCTTAAACGCAATGGAATTTCGTCATAGATTTTTTTTTTTTTTTGTGATTATGAGGTTCATTACAGTTCCATTTAAATTTGATAAAAAAAATTCAGGTAATCACTGCTTAAAAAATAAAAAATTAAAGTCATTAAAATTCAAATTATGAAGGTTACATTTTAAAGCAAAACAAAGGCTTTATCACTGGAACCTAGAGTTTCAAAAATAAAAATAAGAATAAGGAAGAAAATGATATGAAAGATCGCATGGGTTTGGATACTATTGTAGGCAAAGGATACCTACAATAAAAGACTTAGTGATAGATGACGATGATTGGCAAGGAATTTAAATCTAAATATAACACTAGCATAACTACATAATTGTGACTGATGAATATCTTATTTAATTTTAATGTAAATTTTAATTAAAATTTATAAATAAAATAAATCTATAAATAATATTTAGTAACCAAAATACAATTATATAACACAATAACTACTTCATATTAATAACTTATTTACTTTAATTATATGATTGATTATATTGGATTTATATCATTTCCATATTTTTAATTAATAAAATATATAAATCTTTTCAAACTCTATAAACTTATAATATGTCCATTAATTCACAAATATCACAACGCCTGTTTCTTTTCTCTACGATAGTTTAATGAACGAAGAAACTACTACGCGATCTTCACATATTTATTTATAACGAAGAAACAAACAAACAGCCGGATCGAAGATGTAAACAAACAAACAGCTGAATTGAAGATGCAATTAAAACTTTCCAACTTATGTAGCCGTTTCCCTGGTGTAGATGGTTGTCGGGCTAATTTCACACACACGAGGTCCCCAGTTCGAAATTGGGCTTAGACACAGGAAAAGAAACGTATTTTGTGTTGGTTTCGTTACCTAACGAATGCACTGCCGTTCAAATGGATTACTGTGATGTAAAACCATGAAAAGCAGCACAGGTTATATTTGTATCCATCATCATGCACATCCAATTGCTTTATATATATATTGAGCCATAACCATACATTATCAGGCTCTCACGCTGCTAAAGCTTCTGCTACCAGCCACTCTTTCATCTCCTTGCCTGTTTTCTTCTCCACTGATACTGGTGATCACGAAGATTATAAGAGGATAGAAACATCGAGGATAGATACTGTAAAATCCTCAGGAAATCCATCACGAAGATTATAAGAGGATAGAAACATCGATTTATTCCATAAGAAAATTCACTATCCGCATACTGGAGTAAGCCTGTGTAGGTGGAAGTTTGAGCATACCTAATATGCTGAACACAGCTGGGCTTCAACCATTCCTCCCCGGTCTTTTATGTACAAGGCATTCATAAACATACAGAATAAAATGCTTAAGGTGGCTGTGCATACAACCTTTTCTGGGAATATCATGGCTGTGTCTTTTCTTCATCTTCGCATTCTCAAACGGTTGATTTTGCTGGGCAGTCGGAGATGATATGATGGGTGTAACAATCAGATCTTCAACACCAGTAGAGATGGATCTGATGGAACATGCTATCATACGAAGGCCGGCATCCACAGCGACAACATTACTCTCTCCCGATTCCCCCCTTGGAGTCTGATCATCAAAGCTAAAAATCTCATCTGCTGCTATGGGATGGTCAGGATGCATTGCTATCATATCCTTGGCCCTTTCTTCCAAGCTTTCTCTCATAATTTCAGAGTCTCTAGCTGTCGACAACTGTGAGCAGCTGGTTATATCGAAAGAAATCCAATTTGTTTCTGCAGAGAGGCGTATATCCCTTGCACTTTCTGCCAAGCTTTCTCTCATAATTTCAGAGTTTGTACCTGTCGACAACTGTGAACAACTGGTTATATCGAAAGAAATCCCATTTGTTTCTGCAGAGAAGCATATATCCTTCGCACTTTCTGCCAAGCTTTCTCTCATAATTTCAGAGTCCATAGCTGTCGACCATTGTGAACAGCTAATTATATCAAAAGAAATCCCAGTTATTTCTGCAGAGAGGCGTCCATAACAGACTCTAGGAGTCTGTAATACCGGTAGATTATCAGGCATTTCCACCCTTTTCCATGCCCCTTTCACGTTACTCAAACTTACTATTCGATTTCCCCTTGAAAAATGCTTAACTGAATCCGTTTCTCCCCTGATGATCTGCACTGATGTCTTTAACGGAAACAGCTTGATCTCAGACTGGCTATATCTCTGGAGCACTCCCACGTCCTTGAATTCTTCGAGGAGTTTGGAGAGCTTTCGGAAACCTGAGGTTCAAATATTTGCCAGTTGACCTTTGGAAGTCCTGATAAATCCGGGATATGGGATATCCATTTCGAGACTCTTTCCTATCCATGAGATCTAAAAGCCAAGATTTTAGAAGATCCATGGAAGCATTCTTACAGTCTGAGTGGCCAGAATTTGAGGTGACAGCCCTATTTTCGGTAAAGGCTGTGGCAAGATGCTGATGGGAAAACGAGATTTTTACTAATATAAGACTGGTTGAATAATCATTTGTACAAAATGATATAATTTACATGATTTGTTTTTATAAATGAAAGATATATAATTTATCGGTAAAAATTACATGGTAAAGAGAACGATCTCTATATTTGTTTTGTAAATAAAAATAAATTTAAAATAAAATAAATATAATGTTTCATTAATATATATATATATATATATATATATATATATATATATATATATATATAATTTTAAATTTTTTTATTAATATAAGATTAGTTAAAATAACATATTATATATATATATATATGATGATGATGATTAATGTCCATTAAAACAAGATCGATGGAATTGGTGTATGGAATCTTAAGAGGGTAAGTGATTACTTGCGATTTTTTGGAAATTTGTTTTTGTGCTCTAAAAGCATTAAGGGAAGCTTTCCAATCACCATACTTTTGTTGAGTTAGGAGGTTAGAAAGGTTGGTAGTGTGACAAATATTTTGAAAATAAAATATGGGTATAGGCTGGACAATCTAAAAGAAAGTGATTTTCATGGTTTTTTAGGAATTGACCAACCCCAGTTTCACTATGGATCTTGTGAGAATTTGTTCTTATCTTAGCAATGCTTATTTTTTTCTTTAAACTTGGTAAAACAGATAGACAATTTGATCTTTTAAATTAAGGTTAGATTACATTCTTATAATACCTTAATTTTCTTTTTTCCTCTAACTTTTTATCAATTTATTTATATATATAAACAAATTCAATCAATAGTATCAAAAAAGGACCATATAAACTTATTTTGCCAATAAAAATAAATTAAAGATAAATAAGATAAATGTGATGTTACATTAAAAACTACATACCCTATCCAGATCCTATCCACACATGTTCTCAATGGCTTAGAGCCCATATTAAAGATAGATTTTAAATAGTTAGTAAGAATATGCTTGGAAAAAAGCATTTTTTAAATAAATGAGATAACATATGTAAATGTAATTTTTTTTTTAATTTTAGGCTGATCATGTAGAACTCGGAAGAAAATCTCCTGTAAAATTTAAAATTTAAAATAAAAATAAAAATAAAGATTAGATTAAATTTTAAATTTTAAACAAAAATAAAGATTAGACTAGACTCTACAGATATGGAGTATACATTATACTTCTGAATATCTTCTGCTATATTTTTCAGTAATCAACACCGAGGCCTGAGACCGTTTGTTATCCACCTTTTGAGAATAACCTGATACTTTATAACTTTCCATGCATCTTTCCGTAATAGCACTGAACGGTTTCACTGCTCTCCATACCTTCTTCGTGCAGTCCTTGCTTAATATCATGTCACCCTTCGTTACTGGCGATGCTCTTTCGGTGCCTGTCAAGTATGTATCCTTCAATGTAGCAAACAGCTTAACCGAGCTTGCATTTTTATTCGAAGTAACCGAGCTTAGAAAGCTTGCTATAACCTTGCCCGTGTCCGCTTCAAACTTCTCATAAACATTTGATATCTCAATGACGTCCCTAAAACACCCGCTGACAACCTCGCTTTAAAGCCACATTTTCAGGACATCCATGGACGCTTTGGCCTTACCTCCATATTTTCTGGTTACCAATCTCGAGTTTAACGTAGCTTTAATCAACGTCCTTCCCGCTGAATTAATAACCTCACTCATTGAAGTTTCAGCAGATTCTCTTATATTCAATCGCTGCAATCTCATTTTTTCTAGTGTTGATATCGTTATGACCCTTCGGTTTTCCAACAAGATCAGAATCGATATCCTCAGGCTTCCATTCTCTTTGAAATCCTGTTTGTACAGGGAATAGAAAAAGATCGCTCGGGGATACGCTCCTGAGCAACGCTACATCCTTGAACTCTTCAAGAAGTTTTACCAGCTTAGGAAACCCTAGATAATGGAGGTCTAGAACTTTCCCATTGGCCTTCATAAATTCTTCATGAATAAGTGATATAGGGTACCCTTTTCTGCCATGCTCGTTCTTAAACAACTGAAGAAGCCAAGCCTTTACATCGTCCATGGAAGCTTTCTCGAGGTTTGAATCCCGATAGCTTACGGTACAAAGCATTGGAATGTTGCGATCTTTATTAGTAGATCGGTTTATTCTGCTTGAGTGGGATACGCTTTCACTCTGCCCATAAATTTCATGTGGCACTGGGCAAGGCTTCCCATATTCACAGTTCGATCTAGGAGGAAATGCATTTGTGGGGATATAGGGCATATTGTCACCCATAATGAGAACACCAGAAGGCCAACGTCTCGTAAAAGTTGACAAAGTTGTCAAAGAGAACTTATTTTCAGTATAAGGGATGACACCCGTCGGGTCGAAATATGTAGGGTTGGTATAAGGGACGTTCCTCGTAGAATCAAAAACTACAAAGGGTAATGACTGTAAGAGGACCCTCCATTCCACCCATTCAATTACCCCTGCAAATATGCTTTCCGCCATTTGATGAGCAGAGTAACAGACCAGAAATACTACATAAGTCCTTTGAGAGAATCTATGTATTGTATTCGACAAATCAATATCGCCCACTATGAAAATAAGAATGGCTGGCGGGGATTCATCCATCGACCAGCACAAAATGTCCACCAACATTGCTTTCTCCACAGATTCTTTCCTTCCTACAAAACACAAAACCCCAATATAACCAGATTGTCCTTTCATTTTGAAAACACAGGAATATGGATATAAACAATATAGAAGTGAGCTTACCAGGCGGAACATGTCGGAGTCTAATGGCTGAATTTCCAAGCGTCTGCTTCAATCTTTCGTCCACTCTATCAAAATTATCATAGGCGCAGAATTGATGAACGTGACCATTGATTCTGAACGGATACAGTAAGATATCGCTGAGTCGAGCTATGCTCCGAGAATTTCTGTTTTGTGGGAACGGGCAACTTTCCATATCCCACCAAATGGAAACTTTCCTCCCAGTGGCAGGAGACCTCATTATTTCTCTGTTTTCAAATTCACTCTGCAAACAACTTGGAAATTGGAACTTCAAACTTGTTCTGAAAACCTTCAACGGTGCTCCAGTATTGAAATCTGGCTAAATATTATTACAAAGGAGTAGGCTAACTCGGGAGCAATCTTCCCTCCCGAGCCTACTCCCTCCGGCCGGTAGCTTTCGGCTTCCGGCGACTCCCTGTTCGTGATGTGGCACTGTCCCCCAAAGGCTGCCAGTATTCCTTCCGTAGCGCGAGAGACTTGATATGGCAAGCAATATCGGGCCTGCTGCTGGATGGCCGTGCAACACCATGCTCCCATCTGCTACCCCTCACATCCATGCATCCATCTAACCTTTCATCCATGATCCAACCTTTTTAGACTATGGCGGGTCCTCCAGGTGGCTGACGGTGTAACACAAAACGTCTTGAACAGTAAACGTCGTGAGCACTCATTTCGAACGTCGTGAGCACCCCTCCGCGCCCATTTTCAAATTTGAAATTAGCTGGATTTTTTTTCACGTGGTGTTAGCGACATTTCTTGTCTTGGGCCTGAGAACATCCAGGTCTGCAGGTTGCACGAAGAACGCCCAAGCGTAGCACGTAAAGCCCCATTTCAGGCTAAAAATCAAGTGAGCGGGCGAAATTACGTTGTCAACGGCTTGGATTCATCTATAAAAGAAGATCGACGGTCGGCGGAAAATCGCGGTTAGCGGAGTTGCGCCGGGATTAGCACGATAGGTAGCATCTATATACATTCATGAAGGATCTCGGTCGTCCATCCAAAAGGACACGTGGTGCGCGATCATGTCATGTCGACATTCGGGGATTAGAGGGGTAAGAGCTCCTCGTCATTTTACATCTCGAAACCCCGAACCCCGAAATGCCGATAAGCGCCCTTCAAAGCCGAGCCCACGGTCCTAGCGCCAGGTCACGTTAAGCGAGCCCGGGAATGGAGGTAGCCCCCTTTTAATGACAAAGCCATCTCGGTCGTTCATCTTAAGGACACGCGACGCAAGATCTGAGCCACAGGTGGGGCCTTTCGAGATTTTCATAGTGAAAGCGCCGAAGTCATCTCAGTCGTCCATCCATCGATGAAACTCAAGGGCATTGGACTTAAAGGGGGCATGGATCTGGGCGGCCAGGATCTGCGCGCTCAAATCTACGGTCAGGAGTGGATTCCGGAGGCCCCCCGCCATTCTACCTTTAAGCAGAGGGGAGGATCCGGAATCGAGTGCGTAACTCTTAAAAGGTCAGGATTTGGGCGCCTAAATCAGCAGCTGAGGCTTCATTCCGGACTCCCCTTGCCTTTCTGCCTTTAATCGAGGGGGGGGGTCCAGAATCAAACACGCAACTTTTCAAAGGTCAGGATCGGAGCACCTAGATCAACGATGCTCAGGCCTTTCCGGCCCCCCTTTGCCATCCTGTCTTTAATGAAAGAGGGGGGGTCTGGAATGGTGTGTTATTATTATGGGGTCCCTTGCCTGTCATGTCACCTTTGGTATCGTCCTCCCCATTGCCACCTGTTCTCCACCTACCGCCTCCCTCTTCCCCTGTCATTTGTCCAACTTCCCTCTCTCCATCCACATGACACCGCCTCAGCTCGTCGTCCTCTCGTCTCCTGCCATGTGTCCCTCTCACTCCCAGTCACCTCCTCCTGTACTCCCACACTCCGTGCTCCTTCCTCCTCTGTCCTATTCAAAACGCGTGGCATTCCTCAGCTGATGTCACAGCTCCCATTTCTTCTCCATCACCTCCACAGTGTTCATGCCTTTAACCCCCGTCACACCCTCGTCCACATCAGCCATAGGGGTCCCTCGCAACAGTCCAGCGAAGTAGCGTCCAAAGAAAGACCGTTCGGCTGATCCAGGTGGCACCATTAAGAGACCTCCACGTCCCAGAAGGCAGAGTTGACCGAGGCTGTCCCCGATCCAAAAAAGTAGTTATTGCCAGTTGCTAGTGGTTGAACATCAACTCCGCCATAAAAGGAAGGTCCTAAAAAGGACTAATTCACATCGACTCACCTGCAGAGGGACAATCCGAAATCTGATGGCGTCTGTCATAGGCGCACGATCATCCTGAGTCTGCATGGGCAGGCTGTCAAAAGCCATGCAGACTCAGTTCTTTAATGCAGCGTCTTGTTTTTGCTGCTGTTGTGGTTTATGAGTATATGTAGGCGTTTTCGTCATTTTTGTAGAGGTCGATGGTTGAGCTAGGCTCCCGTTCTGTAAGTTTTGATGAAGCGTTAGTCGCTCTGGTTAATGTATAAGGCATTTGAGACTTCTTACTTTATGGATGTCAGCCTCTTTTTCCATCTCTTTGTTTATTGTGTTAGAATAGCTCAGAATTGGAGGATCCAGTCGAGTTGCGCTGTTATAGGATGATGTAGGTTGGATCACTGCAATAGTCGCAACGTTTCTAATCAGTTCTTGTGTTTTCTCAGCGCTGGAATGGCTTGGAATTGGAGGATCCAGTCGAGTCACCCTTCAGCTCCTTGAAACTCTGGACCAAGAGGATCTTGGCTTCTGAGTTTTTCTTCTTCAAGCTTCCGAAGGCCTGTTGCCCAAGGCAGTCTTGCTCACCCTTCTCACAAGTCTTCCATCTACCACCCTTTAATCAACTTACTGACGGAAGTTGGATCAAGACCTCCCTTGCTTTCTACATACCAGACCCTGGTTCTTGTGTCAATGTTGCTTTCCTGGGTCTCTTTCCATTCGACCACCCCCATTTATTAAATCATGACATAAAAATTGATGGGCGTTGGGCTCTGCTCCTGCAAGCAATCCAGAAGTGACTTCTGACGCTAACATTTCTACCGTCGTTGCCGAGGACGAAGTTGAATATTTTACCTGGGATTGAACGACATTGAGCCTCTGATTTTGAAGGTGCATCAGGCATCAGAGCCCTTAAATATTGCTACTGTGCACCTGGTGACTCCACTGTGGCAACTCCATTGTTTCCACTTCACTGTTTCAGCTGTGGCTATTGTTAGCACACTTGAAAGCTGACCCTAAGGAGCTTTCTCGGGAAGGTTTCAGCAGCTGCTTTCTCAGTCTGAGAAGCTTCCTGGGGTAACAACAATGTTAAGATTTGGCCTTTGATGGTGAACAAGGACCAGGCACTTTCAAAGCTGTAAATCTTTCAACTGGCGACTCCATGATTCAAGGATCAACTAGCGACTCCACTGGTTCGATATGGAGAAAATCTTAGCTCAAAGGTTTTCTTTCTGTGACTTTTCTCAGATAGTTGGTTTTCCTAATGCACTTCCTGATAGAGACATATGGGAAAATTTCCTCCCTGAATTTCACGCAAAGAGTTGGGAGGTACCAGCTGAGCATTTACTGGACTTTCATGAGGTTATTCATCGAATTAATATCATACATGAAGATGTCCAGATTAAGCTCTTCAGGTATTCATTGAAGGGAGCTGCTCTTAGATGGTGTCGGTCTCTTCCCGCTGCAAGCATCCGCTCTTTAACAGGTTTTCATACAGCTTTCAATTCATTTTGTAAAGATTATTTTCCAGCTGATTGTTTGTATGAAAACTGTTGTGAGAAGTTTTCTTCGCTCCATGAAGCCTCTGCTGGCCCTGAAGACCAGGTCCATGATGAASCTTTTACTGTGGAGGAAAGCATTTTCCAAGAAAATATAGAGGCGTTGAATGATATTAATTRTATTAGCCCTAGAACGGAAGCATCTGACATCATATCAGATGCCTCTATTCTTTTAGATGTTCATAACGATCAACATGCCTCTTGTAGAAATTGCGAGTTTATGGAACAAATGTGGTCTATAGTAGATGGCTCACCTGGGTATCGAGTTGAAGCAGATGCTCCTAGCAKCCCTGCTTATGACGATGAAGACCTCCCTTTTTTTAAAGAAGGGATGGTTGTGGAGGAGGATTTTTCTCTTTTTCTTCAAGGGGTTTCTCACGATATATTTTTGCCTGGGAATAAAGAGAAAAATATTATGTGTGAGCAACCAGAACTAGTAGGTCCCACTATCCCTAAAACGGAAATTTTTTACGGGATCATTGTTCTGGAGGAGAATCATATCAATGAAGGACAACCCCTTTTTGATGTATATTATAGTGATGATGAGCAGCAAGCTTATCCTACATTTGATCACTATAAAGATATTGAAGAGCCAATCAGCAAGCAGAACCACCCTGTGGTCCCTATTTATGACAAATACGAATCGGACCTGGGGGAGAGCCAAGAAGAAGAGCAGAAAGAACCAGTGGAACAGGTGACTTCCTGCCCGGAGCCCACCCATTCACCTATGCAGACTCACTAGCTGTGGAGCAGAGCAGGCCTGCTGCTACCCTTTTCACAAGGTTGGCCACTCATTCTATGATCCTGTCTGCAAGTACATGGAGTGGCATGTCCTTTATGCCTTGGAGCTGCCCTATTCCATATCAACTTCAACCTGTGAAGAGAAGTTGAAGAGTGTAGCCGTTATTCTATCACGGTTACACCATCTGCTGGTGATCATCGACAGAAAGAAAGAGCTTCCCTGCAGGAAGTTACTTGATTGGCTATGGTGGAAGTCTGCTTTCACCTAGCCCCATGTAAAGTGTTTTATTAGTATAGGATTGTATATAAATAAGCTCCTTTGAGCATGTATCTTTATTATGTTGCTTTTATTTTTCGGTCTGTATTTTCAGCAGCGGGATGTTTTGAGTCTAACTCCATAGCCCAACAGCAAGGTACTGGAACTGCAAAATGTGTCCTTAGAGCATCACAGGGACGACTCTATCCCCCATGGAGCCTAATGTTAGTGACATTTCTTGTCTTGGGCCTGAGAACATCCAGGTCTGCAGGTTGCACGAAGGACGCCCAAGCGTAGCACGTAAAGCCCCATTTCAGGCTAAAAATCAAGTGAGCAGGCGAAATTACGTTGTCAACGGCCCGGATTCATCTATAAAAGCAGATCGACGGTTGGCGGGAAATCGTGGTTAGTGGAGTTGCGTTGGGATTAGTGCGATAGGTAGCGTCTATATACATTCATGAAAGATCTCGACCGTCCCTCCAAAAGGACACGTGGTGCGCGATCATGTCATGTCGGCATTCGGGGATTCGAGGGGTTAGAGCTCCTCGTCATTTTACATCTCGAAACCCCGAACCCCGAAATGTCGATAAGCGCCCTTCAAAGCCAATCCCACAGTCCTAGCGCCAGGTCATGTTAAGCGAGCCCGGGAATGGAGGTAGCCCCTTTTAATGACAAAGCCATCTCGGTCGTTCATCTGAAGGACACGCGGCGCAAGATCTGATCCACAGGTGGGGCCTTTCGGGATTTTCATAGTGAAAGCACCGAAGTCATCTCAGCCGTCCATCCATCGATGAAACTCGAGCGCATTGGAATTAAAGGGGGCATGGATCTGGGCGGCCAGGATCTGCGCGCTCAGATCTACGGTCAGGAGAAGAATCCGGAGGCCCCTCGCCATTCTACCTTTAAGCGGAGGGGGGGATTCGGAATCGAGTGCGCAACTCTTAAAAGGTTAGGATCTGGGCGCCTAAATCAATGGCTGAGGCTTCATTCCAGACCCCCCTTGCCTTTCTGCCTTTAATCGGGGGGGGGTCTAGAATCAAACATGCAACTCTTCAAAGGTCAGGATCGGAGAACCTAGATCAATGATGCTCAGGCCTTTCGAGATGTTCTTCCTAACCAGGGTTGGAAGCAGCCGAGAGAAGGGAGAGAAGAAGCAACAATGGATATTGCTGCAAAAATGAACTTAAGGGAGTTGTCGTCTGTATTTGTCGTCCGTATATGTGTCATCGTATGCGCATATACAGAAGCGCGCATATACGGAAGGTGCATATACAGAAGCGCGCATATATGGAAGCGCGCATATACAGACGGTGCATATACAGAAGAAATAGTGCATATACGGAAGGTGCATATATGGACGACGCTTTCGTATATGTGTCGTTCGTATATGCACCTTCCGTATATGCATCGTCTGTATATGCGTGCTTCCGTATATGCGCATATATGGAAGCACTCATATACAGAAGCGTGCATATACAGAAGGTGCATATACGAACGACGCATATACAGAAGCGCGCATATATGGAAGGTGCATATACAGACAACGCATATATGGAAGGTGCATATACAGAATAAATTTACGGTAATCCAAATGCATCTTCCGTATATGTGTGCTTTCATATATGAGGATTTAAGGAAGTTGTCGTTCATATATGCGTCATCGTACATGCATATACGAAAGCGCGCATATACGGAAGGTGCATAATGGAAGCACGCATATACGGAAGAAATTTACGGTAGTCCAAATGCATTTTTCGTATGTGTGCTTTCATATATGAGGATTTAAGGAAGTTGTCGTCCGTATATGCACATTTATACGTGTATTTATATGCGTCATCTGTATATGCACATATACGGAAGACGCCATTATGGAAGTGGCCAACTTCCGTATATGCATTGTCCGTATATGCACATATACGGAAGGTGCATATACGGACGACGCATATACGAAAGGTGCATATACGAACGGTGCATATATGGAAGGTGAGCATATGTTGTTCACAGCCAAAGGATTTGTGCCATATATTCTCCTCCCAGTCCATGGTTACGCCTGGATAGATGGAGCCCGAATGGCTTTTGGAGGGCGAGAATCACCTCCAAGACCCTTCGACACAGTATTGATCTTGAAATTTCTATATTTAATTAATAGATTTACTGGTGTTGTTAGACCGATTATAGGTGATGCTCTAATGGCCGGAGGCGTTTTAATCCTTTCTGTTTATATTTGGATTTTTTGTTGGTTTTATATTTATTGTTTCTTTTGGATTAAAAACTGGTATATGTGTCGGTATATATACCAGTATATATACCTATTATATATACTAGGTATATATGTATGTATATATACATTGTATATATACCGACATATATACCAATTATATATATCGGTATATATACCGGTATTTATATACCAAGTATATATACCAGTATATATGTCGGTATATATACCAAGTATATATATCAGTATATATACCGGTATATATGTCGGTATATATATAAAGTATGTATACCGGTATATATACCAACATATATACTGGTATATATATCGGTATATATACTTTATATATATACCGACATATATATCGGTATATATACCAATGATATATACCGACATACCGGTATATATACTAGGTATATATGTTGGTATATACCGATATGTTGGTATATATATCGGTATGTTGGTATATATGTTGGTATATATATCAGTATATATGTCAGTATATATACAAGATATATATACTAGGTATATATGTTGGTATATACCAGTATATATACCAACATATATACCGGTATTTATATACCAAGTATATATACCGATATATATATGGGCTTGAGGTGCTTTCGTAGTTGGGATAGGTCGTGGTGACTGGTCCATTGAATAATCAACCATCAAAAGGTCTTAGGTAGTGTAAGTGCATGAGATCTTCGGAATCTCAGTGCTTAGTGGGGCACATAACCCCTCCAAGGTTGTGGCCAGTTGTCTACGTGTCTTGACAGGTCTGCACCAGGTGGAGGCACGTGATATGGTACAAGTACCATGATTAAACCACAACATATTCCCTAAATGCGGTTTTTTCTCAAGCAACACACCATGAATCATTTTGGAGGCCATGGTTGGGATTATTTAACATCCAAGTGGGATACAGGTTCCTATGAGCATACTTCTGCATTAGTATTTAAAGGATTAGTATATATAAAGGATAAGTATATATACCAGTATATATACTTAGTATATACACCGATATATATACTAAGTATATATACTCAGTGTATATACCGGTATATATACTCAATATATATATCGATATATATACTCAGTATATATACTGGTATATATTACCGACATATATACTCAATATATATACCAGTATATATACTAGGTATATATGTCAATAATATATAATGAGTATGTATAGCGGTATATATACT
>JASDQU010011777.1:79972-125548 GCA_032191745.1 Picea mariana
AATATTACAGTCCACAAGAAGATATCGATTTGTATGCAAAGACTAAAGATTATGTCCTCGTGTATGTATTAAGATTTTATGCCAAATATTCATGATGCTTGTTTTGTTTACATAGGGATATCGAGTGAAGCACGCAATACAGATAGTTACTGGTGTATTTTTAAAGGAATAAATACATGAAGGCAGTGTCATCTCTCTGGGCCTGGAACCTCCCGTCCCTATCGAGGTTCCCTATCTATCTATTGCAATTATTATTTATGATAAAAATCTTGATATGCTTACGGATGCCAATATATTTCTTAGAAGATGTATAACTTATTCAACATTCTTAGAAGATGTATTGAAAGAGGAAAGTCTTAAAAAAAAAATGTGTATCCCTTTATTAAACTAAATGTGTACTACCAGTTTATATATTAAATGCAATTCAATTTATATAGGATATATATAAACAGGGTTATGAAAAATTGAGATTAAATGTAATACTTGAAAAATATTCAATTTTTTTTTAAAATAAAAGTGAACACAACTTATAATTTAATTTATTAATTTCTCATATTGACAATAACCTATTTGGTGTGAGTATTGTATAGCTTCTTTAKTTATATTTTCAAAGATARAATTGTTTCWATCTTTGAWAATRTTCTATTTTGTTTATTTGTCAYGTAAAAAGTAGTTTTTCAGATGTTGATMTCTAATTTTGATCAKATATGTTTTCCATTTAAGMAMTRGAATATATTTGTGSGGGCATTCTRACTATAGTGAAATTGAGAAATGTTGATCAGAAAAACAAAAAACAAAAAACTTTCAAACATAGATTAGCTTATCACACACTATATCATGAATGTTTCCGACATTGTTCAAAAGCATAGTTTCTGATGATGGCAAGAAACCATTCTAAATGTGAATGGAAGTTTACGAAGACGATATCAAATTGATAAAAAATTGTTTTCAAGTATAGATGATAAAGATTTTGAAGATACAAAATATTTTAATATGAAAATAGTTGAGAGTCGAGACAGTTTGCTAGAAGTCTAGATAATTGAATATGATTTTGTTATTTTTGGTTGAAACGAGTACTAATTTGTTTCTCTATTTTTGAGGTGGTACAGAATGGAATAGGATGAGAATATCAGTTAATATAGTCACCCAGAATAGACCTACATAATTGAGGCGGCTTTTGGATTCATTAACTCAAGCCTATTATGTTGGGGACGATGTTGTTATGACATTCAATATGGATAGTGTTGTGGATGTAGAGACCCTGAAGACAGTGGATAGTTTCATTTGGTCACATGGAGAGAAAATTATGAGACATAGGATTATTCAATGGGGTCTCATAAGGGCAGTAAGTGAAAGTTGGTATCCATATTTTGATGATGATTTTGGTCTACTCCTTGAAGATGATATTGAGGTTTCTCTGTTCTACTATATGTGGCTCAAATATGCCCTCTTGGCTTACCACTATGATCCACAAGTTTCTTTGCCTGAGCTCAATGCCATTGGCCTATACACTCCAAGGGTGATTGAAGTAGTTAAGGAGAGACCCAAATGGAATGCAACCCAAGTCTTCAAGGCARTGCATCCAAACACACCATATTTACATCAGCTTCCATGCAATTGGGGCTCTCTATTCTTCCCACGAAAGTGGAGGGAGTTTTACAAGTACATGAACATGAGATTTACAGAGGATGCAAAGAAGAATCTCGTGYAGATACCTCGTTCCAGAACCAATGGATGGCAAGCATCTTGGAAGAAATTCTTAATTGATGTCATGTATTTACGAGGGTATGTAACACTTTATCCCAACTTTCCTGACCAAATAAGCTTCTCAACAAATCACATGGAGYCGGGAGCTCACATTGTTGCATCAGACAATGTTGTAACTCACAAGAAGGAAGATTTTGATCCAATACCTCTTTATGACTTATGAGTTTTTAGGGATTTCAACCATGTAAAATTAATATTAGCGGTTTCCTACGGTTATTCATGCTGTCCACTACTTGTGAGGCACTTAAAGTCTATTTCGTGGCAATGTTATAATGCCATATGCAAATGGATTATGATTAGGTTTTTTTAATTTATTATGATTAGGTTTTGTGCTCATATTTCCATTACTAAAATGAAAGTCATAGTAGGCCGAACTTCAAGATTCAAGATTTTCCTCGACGCATTCATTTGATTATAGGCTCTGTTTCACCAGAGACTATTCTAATAACATTAAATTAAATTAATAATGCTTCGTAGCTAGTAGTTATTAGTGAGAAGTGCACACACCCAGTTAATCTATTCTCCAGTGGATGAATGAAATAACTCCAAGGGAGATGGACGCGATGCGACTCTAAAAACRCAGACACTTATATCTAAAGTAATCACTAGAAATTTAGAGATGTGGAATGCCTTAACTTCTATTTGAAAGAGTCCAACCCTAAGCTGGTTCGGTATGATAAGAGTCCAACCCTAAGCTGGTTCGGTATGATAAGAGTCCAACACCAACAACGCCAAGGTGAGAATTGCAACACATTTAAGCCAAGGGAGAGAGTCAATTTAAGAGGCGAAATAACATTGTATGGCATATGACCCTATGAGCCATGGCTTATCCATTCAAATATGAGGTGAAATTTCATTGTCTCCTCCATGGCCTCAAAAAAGGACTGACTCACTGATTGGCATTAAAATGGTTATAAAAATGCTTAAAAAAACCAAACGTATTTACAGAATACCGCTTATAATGCTTTAAAGAATACCACTACAAACGAGGGATTTTTTTTTTCTGGTTTTTTACAAACCCTGGATTACACGTACTACCACCCATTTTATGTAGATAATATGTGCTATGAGAAATTAGTTTTTTTTTTTAATTACAAATAATAGCTAAGCCAAGTGAACATACCGAAACCCTGCTAAGTGAAGAAGAGGTCTACCGTTTGAGGAAGGGAAAACAACGAGTACTGATCTGCCAAGATCAAGAGCTTCACGACTTCCTTATTCTCTCTCTCTGAAGTAGGTTCACAGTTCATTGTTTCCTGCTGTTGATTCAAATTCTCTTCCTAACTAAATTTTCTTCCCCGGGACTCGGGAGAATGGGTTTCCCTCAGCGACCGCCCCCAACAAACTGTGAACCCATAAAAGGTTCACCCTGGTGCTGGCGGGTGGGAGCCTGGAGGGAATAATTGATCCGAGTAAAGGGATGCACCCACCAGTGGGGTTTATCTAACTGCTTTTTGTTCCATATTCCCCTTCAATGACTGGTCTTGGGAAACCATAATGAGAACTGTCTAGCGGGAAAGAGATGTTGTGACTAGAGGAGGAGCTCGAACGAGAGAAGATACCTCGACAGTGGACTTCACCAAGAGATATAATTAAGAAAGACAGATCAAGACCTCCAGGGTCCGAAGATGGATCCAGTTAAACAGAAGGAGTACTTCGAAATTTGGAGCTGCAGCTTGCGCTAGTAGCTACTAGCTACCCTCTGGATTCAGCGTGATCAGAAATTTATGAGTTAGTGTATATTGTGGTGACACGCAAGTGCGGAGTAATTTATTGCCTTTAATTATACACAACTATTTCCACGGTTCCACCTAACCCAGCTTCCACGTCGTGACTCCTAGCCTCTAGAGTTTTTGACGGGCATTGGAGGCGGTCACACGTCAAACTGAAAGGTAGATAATTTTAATGCCAGTGATTTGAATTTTATTAGCAAGTGTCAAATACGGGTTGAGAGGCAAAAGACGGGCTGTAGATCGTCAAATTCCAGTTCTGAAACTTTCGACCCATTACCAAAGTAAAAATATCTATAACATGGGATATCAATAACCATGTAGCAGCCTTCCAATCATTCGACTGCTAGATGGTGGAGATAGCCTTTGAACTATTGCACCGACCATTCCTAGTGTGAAGCATCACATGCGGCTTTTTTTCTACAAACGAACAGTATCACCTACGGAAAAGCAATTTTGTCCGATAGTGGAGAATCTTAAGAGGACCTTATCGTTATTTTTGATAATGGAATTATGTTAAAGTGATTCATATCAGAAATCAATCCCTGATTACTAGTTCGCAGCTTACCCAACAATCCAACAAAACTTCATGGAATCCAATGTTTTATTCAGTGATTCATATCGGAAATCAATCCCTAATTACTAGTTCGCAGCTTACATATTCATATGGCCACCTCGTACTACAATGGCAAAGGACATAAAACAACAATGAAATTTAAATTACACTTAAATTTAAATCTGAAATTCCATAAGCGGAGTAGGCGAGCGAACACAAAAAACGTGACAAACGCAGAACAACCATAAAGGCACTTCTGAAGGGTAAGTGGTGCCAGTCTGCCAGCTAAAAGTGTTGAAATGACGGTAATCTCAATGATCTCTTTTTAATACGCTAATGGATAATGATATAGCTGTGCGTTACATATGCATCTCGTTAAATTTAAAAGAATTTTCTAATTATCTCTGTTTAATGAAGATGATACTTCTAATTATCTCCGTTTAATGGATGATTACATGGCTGTAGTCGCCCGAGGCCCAATGTTTCATGATAATAAACACTACGCTTCTACTCATACCCAATCTCCACCACCACGCAGGCAGAGGAGACAGTAGTGAGTTGCCTCTATCCATGCCCAATCTCCGCCTCCAGATAGGCTAAGGAGAGAGTGAGTTGCTTTGTCTGTTCCTCAGTTCCAAGAGAATAGCCTCGGCTCTCTGTCAGCATTTACGACCATGGCCTCAGACCAAATAAAAGTAAAAGTATCCAGGGTTTCAACTGTTGCACCGGCCATCCCTACTGTGAAGCATCGCATGTTCCTCTCCAGCTTTGATCTTGGTTTGGTACCCTATAATAACATGAATTATCTTCTATTTTACAAACCAACACCAACAACTTGGGAGAATGAATTTTCTGTGATAGTGGAGAATCTTAAGAGGAGCTTGTCGTTAGTTCTGGTGGACTTCTATCCATTGGCAGGTCGGTTGGACGTGAAGGGAGGAGAATCCGGTCGGCCGGAGGTTGACTGCAACGATGGAGGAGTGGATTTCATAGAAGCATCGATTGATATGGCCTTCCAGGATGTAGAAAATAATGATTTTCAGCACAAGAATTTCTTCCAAGAACTTGTACCAACCCGAAATCAAAACTACGAAACTTCGCTTCTTTCAGTGCAGGTATCACATAGCATAAGATCTATTCGTTACTAAATGTAGATGTATTTCATAGTTTTAACAGTAATATCATTTGTTTTTAAAGGAAGTGTCTATTTTTCTTCAATTTTTTTTTTGGAATTTGTTTATATTTATTTCACTGAGAGTAACTAAGRAGTTTTACAGTCCAGTATGGGTTTTACAGTTCAGTCTGGGTACATGTGGGGTTATCAATAACCAGTTTGCTGTGTAGTATGGGTACATGTGGGGTTATCAATAACTAGTTTGCTAACTAGTTTGCTGTGTAGCATTCAATACTAATAATGAAAGTGTATATCTACAACATTGAATGCCTTAAATAGAAGGCTGATTATTATTGGCCAGGATGTTGTCACCTTAAAGCATATGCATATTAATTTTTTAATATTAAATAAAAATTTGATCTTTCACTTCAGAACCCGCATCTGTTAACTCAGGACCCACTCACTGAACAGGAAGGTGTTTGGCTTTCCCAAGACTATGCTATTTTTCGGTAATTTTACTTAGTTCGTTAGCGAAGTAGAACTGGCTGGATGGGGCCAAGACTATACCTGAGTGTACGCCTAACGACTTAATTTAAGGAAGGAAGTTAGTGGGCTAAGATAGACGAAGTGTAACATAAATAGATATTGCTTTGGATCGCTAACTCAGTCAGGTGTGGTGTTTTCTCTCTATTTTATCTCTAGTTACCGAAGGCATACGAGGATATGTATGGGTAGGTGCTAGGAGTTTTCCTCTGTCTGGGTAAGGTCTATTCTTGGCTGGGTAGCTACGGTAACGCTCCTTACCCAACCCTTAGCTATGTTATGCTCAGGAAGAGTTTTTAGAAGTAACTGATCAAGATAACTAAAAGTATGTATTTCCTTGGCCCAGCTTTATAGAAATAAGGGAGTAGGAACCCACCCTGTAATTGCGCGGTATGGAGTATTTCAATAGCGAACCGAAGCTCTAAACTAATACCAAACGTGCGGGTGGGAGGAAGTTGCTAGGTCAGTCCAGTCACACCGGTCCAGGAGGATAGGTTTTTCCACAGAAAACTGCCCCATCTTATGATAAAAGCTCCCCATCATTCACTAAAGGAATATAAACCTAAGCCTCAGATTGGCTCCTAGACAAGCGCTGAGAATCACTTTGCCTTGCGAGGCACCACCCCTAGCGCCAAGCATTGCACAGATTTCCGATCGGCAGTGCCCGGGAACGGGTGCTTTTGGTTTTCAGAGTGGAGAGCCTGATCACGATCGGGTAGCTGCTGACTCTCTTTCTGCAGGAACTTTTTCAGCTATTGTGAACCTTTCCCCCTCTGTGAACTGAACTTTAGATCAGAGTTTAAGATGAATCTAGCATAGCTAAAACCAACCATAAATTACAAAAATAGAGTGTTCAATAATACTGAGCAGAGCAGAGGGAATGAACATCCTAGAGAACTGAAATGTATCAATTTTTTTTTTTAAGAAAAAACATAGACTCCCTTCCTGATTTGCATTCTAACTTAAGGACATAGCTTAAAAAAATTGTAATTCTGTGTCAATTATAACTTGAGATTCGGCCTGAATGCTACCTACTGGTGGCGGATGTTATGAATGCACTACCTTGCATGAACCCTGGGAGCCTTATGAAGGGATTACTGCATTCAGACCATGAATTGCAGCTCAGGGACCATGCTTCTCGTTTCCCAAGATACTAATTTGTTCTTGTGTTCCAAGTGGTTGATTTGAGGGAGTTTTTCATCAGCTGTCCAGGTTCGATTCCCTCCCTGAGAGTGACGTGTCTAATTAATGATATTCCATGGAGTGGGTTAATTAGGGAGTAATCTTCCTTTCAGAATTTAGTTTTTCAAGAAAAAAACGGATCCAACTCAGATGTTCTCAGAATTTTGGATTTGACCAAAAATTTAAAAACTGTTGCTCGAAAACCTATCAAAAAAATAACTTAGGAGAAAAGATTACTCCCTAATTAACCCACTTCATGAATGAGAAAAAATATTAAAGCTCAATACTTGGGTTTTGTCTATTCTGGTTTCCTAAGAGGTCAAAAGTGACCGTCCCTCCAAAGAATAAAAATATCAACCAACTTTATATTAATATTAAATAGAATTTTCTTTTTAAAAAGTGAATTAATAATACATATATGTATATGAGTTGGTTAATATTAAATAAAATTTTCTTTTTAAGAAGTGAGTTGGTTAATATTAAATAAAATTTTCCTTTTAAGAAGTGAGTTGGTTAATATTAAATAAAATTTTCTTTTTAAGAAGTGAGTTGGTTAATATTAAATAAAATTTTCTTTTTAAGAAGTGATTTACTAATAAGTGGTCAAACTCAATCTATTTTCTTTTTAAGAAGTGAGTTGGTTAATATTAAATAAAATTTTCTTTTTAAGAAGTGATTTACTAATAAGTGGTCAAACTCAATCTATTTTACTTATTATAGATTGAATTTATATTTTTAGGTTAGGAAAAGTTTTGTTTTGATTTATTCATTTATTTCAAAATTTAAATATTTAAGTTAGAATCTAAAGAATATGATTTACAATTAAAAATTATATTATAGATTGAATTTATATTTTTAAAATTATTATTATAGATTGAGCTTAGATTTTTAAAATTATTATTATACTTATTATAGATTAAATTTATATTTTTAGGTTAGGAAAAGTTTTGTTTTGATTTATTCATTTATTTCAAAATTTAAATATTTAAGTTAGAATCTAGAGAATATGATTTACAATTAAAATTATATTATAGATTGAACTTACATTTTTAAAATTATTATTATAGATTGAGCTTAGATTTTTAAAATTATTATTATAGATTGAGCTTATATTATTTTTAGGTTAGGAAAAGTTTTGTTTTGATTTATTCATTTATTTCAAAATTTAAATATTTAAGTTAGAATCTTGATAGAATATGATCTACAATTAAAATTATTATTAAAGGGAATTAAATTTCTCTAATTTTAATTAAAATGAGTAAAATTTGTTTAATAATTAATTTACTCATTTCAATAATATATATAAGATTGGAAGCCCTACGAGCAGTTCATAGTGCGTAAAAAAACCCTGAAGAAAAAGATACACTTGTAAGGTGATATGGATGGATACGTATGAGGATGAGCTGGATTACTCACAGAGGGACAACATAGGAATAATTGGTAGGTGTTAGGTGTGGATTCCTCCGAAGTTTATGTATGATTGAGCCCCAGGAAAAGAGGGGTGGAATCATTTGTTTCCTCACTATGAACGTTTTCACTCGACAATAGGGATTTTTTGGCCAATTAGTTTTGTTTTCACCACCCCATCTCTCTCATTCGAATTTAGGGGTGGGTTTAGGGTTGGATGATGGGCTTATCTTCTCGGGAACTCTTATTTCGGAAACAAAATGGATCTTGTCAGGGGTTTCTGTAGTGGGTTGTACATCTCAGAAATATTTTTACGCGGCGTCATCCGATACTAATTAATCATAAGGTTCTTTTGGATTCATCGCATAGGTTTTTTGATTTTTGACGTTTCAGACCAAACTAGTGTGGTCCATCATCAGGAAAGCGTTTGTGATAATAGTCTCTCTGTGGTGGAAGTTGGATGTTTGTCTTGGTTGAGAAGCCCAAAGGGTGGGCTACAGGATATCAACACGTCTGCGGGTATCACCCTCGATCAAAGCCTTCTGTTCTCTTGACAAAATGAGGTTTTGGCCCAAGATCAGGAGGGTTTCTTGGCTTCACTATTAGATCTATCTCCTCGGTGCAGTAATAGTGGGGAGGTGGGGGTCGAATCCCAAGCACCCGCAAGCCCTAGAGGAAAGGAATTAGTGCCAGAAGATATATGACCAGAGGTGGTTGTTACTCAGCTAACGAAGCGGAGGAAGAAACCAAAGTGTATTAGATCAACGAAAATGTAGTAAACCTAGTTTTAGGAGACAATATCACAATGGACGACGTGTTGGAATTGGAAAACTTGATTGTGGCAAGAAAGGAAAGAGGTAGAAGGGTGAGTGTAAGATAATGATGGTCTCCCATGATGCGTTAGTGGCATTGCAAACCTAGAAAAACAACAATCTGTTAACTTTGAGGGATTATTCAAGGTACTTTTACAATGAATTTGAATATGGTTTAAGAATATGAAGCGTAGGAAATTGAATTAGCTTTCTGAATATACAATTTTTATTCATAGACATTGTGAATAGCTAGGTGAAATTTAGTTTTTTCTAATAGTGGTATTTTATTTTTCCAACAAAATATAAAGTATATATCTTAACATGACATTTCGTTCCAAAAACTTGTATACTTGTAGAGAACCTGTTTCTCTTGTGCTGTGTATTTTTTTGGAAATTTTTTATATTAATTTTATATTTTTTTTAAATTATCAAAGTCAACATATGCTTGAAATTACAATGTCTTTTGTTAGTGCAGGCTAAAAGAGTGTTAACATGATCAAAACATTTTTTTTTTTTTTTTCAGATCGTAGGTATCAGTGTCCTCTAGTGCCGCATATAACTCATTTGAGAAATGGTTAAGTTCAAAAAAAGTTATAGCAGAAATAAGAGAGTTATGTATTCTAGGATTTTGATACATGTGAAGACAAAAATAAATTAAAAATAGTAAACAATAATAATTAAAAAAAAAATTGTATATTTAAAATTTGCATTGTCAACTCGATCTATGTCTATAATTTCGTCAACAATTGAATTGTTTGGTGTATAGAAAATAACGTCAAAGACAAAGATATAGAGGGGTATTTACAAAAAATGAGGTTTTTATGAATTTGCAGATTGAACCACTAGGTTTGTCATCCCGAACCTAAATCTGAGCCAACCAATTCAACATACACCTTGTCAATCCCGCCCAAAAATTTGAATTCAAGCAAACACACATGCGTTCTAGGAACATGTGCACGCTCCTAAAAATCATTTCCTTCCTTTTTTATCTTTTTATTCCCTCTCCTACATTGCCCCCCCCCCCTCTCTATCTCACTCTCACTCTCCCTCTCTATCCCCCCTGTCTGTCTCCCTCACACTCTTATACATGGCAAGACCTAGACATGGAAATATTTACATATCACAAGACATGTAAAGACCTAGAGATAGACCTTAGCTTGACATGCCTCATACTCTCATATCCACTCCCTCTCTACCCCCCCCTCTTCCTCTCTCTCTCTCTCTTCCCCTTTGTCCCTCACTCCCCTCTCTCTTCCACCTATATTCCACCCCTTCTCTCTCTCCTCGTTGTTAGTCTCAGTCTCACTCTCTATGCCCCTCTTTCTCTCTCTATTATCCCTCTTTCTCTCCCTCTGTATCCCCCCTTCCTCTCATTCTCTTGCTACTCACTTTTTATGTCTCCTTCTCTTCTCCCCTTCCTCTCACTATCCCTCTCTCTAGCTCCCTTCTCTTTCTCCCTCTCGTCCCTCTCACACTCTATCTCTACCCCTCCACTTTGTCTTACTCTCTCCCCCTCCTCCCTCCCTGTCTCTACCCCTCCTCTTTGTCTTTCTCTCCCCCCTTCTCACACTCTCACTCTCTCTCTCTCTCCCCCCCATCCCTCTCTCTCTTTACCCCATGATCTAGGTGGATATTGGTGGCCACCCACCTATTCCAACTGGCTCATCTTAACATTTTTTCATTTTGGCAGTTTCTTTCTACTTTTCGGGTCCTAAACTTCCAAGGTTGTTTTGAGGCCCTAAACAACGTTTTTAGGGCTCACCATAGTTATACTATAGACAAAGTTAATTTTTGATATCATAATGTGTAGTCCTTGGATAAACCTTTCCAATGGACTATCGTGCACCTAAAACGAAGATCATATGCAAAATTTACAACCCTCGGAAGTTGATGTACCAACTTACCCCAACGGGATGCACATGACTCTTGACGCTTCATCTCCTAGGGTTAGGTTTTTAGATGTCTAGGGTTTTTTCATTCATTTTAATTGTAAAAATGAATTTTAGAGTCTCATTGTACTCATCTTCTTGTGAATGACCATAGCCGTCACATCTCTTCTAAGAGATAAGATGCCACCATTCTAGCAAGCTTGTTTCAATCTGCATTTTATAGTTTCATCATATTTCTTTATTAATAGAAGTCAATTTTTATTGTATCTATGTTATTGTTAATTGAATCTTTGTGTTAATAATATATCTCTGTATTCATTTTGTTCTGCTCATAAAATCTGGATCAATGGTATTGGAGACGTCTACTCCTTGTCATTCTTAATGCATGTCTCTGATGAGGTCAGGGATCAAGGTACAAAGAGTTTGGTCTCGAGATTGTTTCTCTTGACGACAAAGGATATTGCAAGCCAAAGTGACCTTCCATGGCGGGAGAAAATAAAGACAACGAGACAAGAGATCCTTTCAAACTGTTGCTCGAGGAAGCCCTCACGTAACAGAGGAACAAGATGATGGATAGTTTTGTGCAAATCCTTTGACGAATACCAAGAAGCAATAGATGTTCCTTGAGTGGAGGCGTCACCCCATTCAAGGTACAGATAAACTTTGATATTCCTATATTTGAAGTTTAGATAGACGCAGATGCTATAGATAAATGGTTGAATATGCTAGAAGGGTATTTTTTTGTCCATAACTTATCGAATAGAGAAAATATTACTTTTGCACTCCTCAAAGCCATCCCCTATGTCAAAGTTTGGTGGGAGACTTTCTGTGAGAAAACGGAAATAGAGGAACCYTCATTATTTACAGTCCCACTCACATGAGAGTCCTTCAGGGATTCTATTAAGGAACAATACTACCCTGTAAAAAATTATGACGACTTGTATACAAAATGGACCACATTGTGGCAAGAAAGTGACCAAGCAGTGCCAGAGTTCACAAATATCTTCYATACCTTATGCACCAAGATGGGTCTCAAATATTCTGAGCAACATCTAGTGCTCAAGTACCACGGTGGTCTGCATAGGTATATCCAAGAATAAATGGAGTTTCTGGACATCTCGTCCTTGAGCATGACCTGTCAATATGTAATTAAAATCAAGAAGAAGCTTAAACAAAAACCACAACAGTTTGGTTCTAGGAACCCCTCACAACAGAAGCAGGGAAAGGGAAGCCCCAACCCATAAAATAAAGAGCAGAGATTTTATGGACAGCCTTAGGACAACCAGTCTAAGCCGCAAACAAAGAAAGACAATGAAAGTACGAAGAAATATATCGAGAAGTGGTGCGACTTCCATAAGAGCCCTTGGCATAACACTGCTGATTTCTGCTCAAATAAGTCATTGGTGGTTGAGATGAAATCCTCTGAATCAGATGCGGGTTCTGAATTTGAGTCAGAACCAGAAAAGGGGAGACGGATCATTGACGTAAAACCTAGTGCCACCGTTGCTACCATCAAGATCCAGCCCAGTGAACCTCATGAGTGAGAGGAAGGAGAGCGCCTCTTTCATTCATAGATGTGGGTGAAAGGAACCTCGCTGCACTTCATCGTTGATAGCAATAGCTGGAAGAACCTCATCTCAGCGGAGGTTGTCAAGCGACTGGCTTTGCTGACAATGCTGCACCCACATTCCTAGACCATCGGATGGCTCTTCTATGGAAGTGATCTTCACGTCAGTCAAGAGTGTCACTTATCCTATGACATTAAGTGCTTCAAAGATGAGGTATTGTGTGATGTTTCTCCCCTTGAAGTTTGTGATGTTCTTTTGGGCCAAACTTATTTATGGAAAGATCATGTTGTATATAAGTCTAGGTCTCGCATTGTTATTATTACTTTGGATAGGAAATTGTATAGGATACTCGAGGTAGTTCCACCTAGTGCTATTTCCTTAATCTCTACCAAGCAATGCAGCAAGGTCATCTCTTAGACTGAGAAGTTTGTCTTCTTCATAATTCTCTCTTTTAGAGTGAGAAAAATATTTTAGCCACATCCATGGCCTCCGTGATCGACCTCTCCGCGCAATAGAAACAAGTGGATAAGGTCGTGGAAGAATAAAAATACATCTTCTCCTCACCTACTAGGGTACCTCTCCATTGTCAGGTCAAGCATTCCATCGATCTGACCCCTGACACTAGCAACTTTCATGAGGATGATGGACGATATCTTGCTTCCATTCACCAATTATTTTGTAGTGGTGTAACTGGATGGCATCCTCATCTACAACAATACTTGAACGAAACACTTGCAACATATTCAACAGGTTTTGCAAACTCTGCAACAACACAACTATATGCCAACTTGAAGAAATGCTCCTTTCGCATGGCCAAGGTCCAATACCTAGGATACATAGTTGATAACCATGGTGTGCATGTGGATCCAGCCAAGATCTAGGTAATTCATGATTGGCCAACCCAAACCATGCTCATTGAGCTTTAGATCTTCTTACGCCTTGCCAATATCTATCGCAGGTTTGTGTTGGGATTCTCCCATATTGCATGGGCCCTTAGCCAAGTAACCTATTAATGTTTAAGCCATTATTATAGTTGTTTTCATTTCATTAGATAACAATAGCATAATCCAAGATCACTGAGAAATACACAATCACAAGAGACACAACATTTATCCTGGGAAACCCTCTAGGGGAAGAAAACCCAGCAAAACTTCCTTAATATAGATAGCTAATACAATGCTAAGAGATCTCTTAAACTAATACAGAAAGTCCTCTCCTAGATATGTGCCACTCTCTCTCTCCTTCTTCTCCAACAGCAGATCCGAAACTTGTCTCTCAATGAGCAAGTGATTTGTGTGTCTAAGGGAGGTGCTAGCCTCCTTATTTATATTAGACTGGCACATGTGAAGTGTCTCTTCACTGGCATGGCCGACTTCTCCCACTGGGTGGTTATAACCACCTTAATTACATTCTGGGGCCTCTTTAATATCTACTGGGGCCGACTTCTTATTCTGCCTATTATAATTAACATTTGACCAATCCGCAAAAGGGGATTTGGTCCTATTACAATAGCTGACATGATCAATCCACAATGGGGATTGATACAATGAATAATATATCAAATAATAATAAGAATACTCTTTGCAGTTACATTATTTCAACACTCCCCCTTGACAAGAAGGGTATTCTTCAGCAGCATCATGCGAGAGAGAGGGGACAACATCATCAACAACATCAAGTGGGTGAGAGGACAACGTCATCAATATCATCTTGGAACACTGACTAGCATATCTATAAATCATCGAAATTTTTCTTCATCGATAACATCGTCATTCTCAAAGGAATGCCATCATCATCTGGATCAATATGTATTAGTATAAAAACTGATACATCATCATCATCACAACACAAGGTTGGCTCATCATAATACAAGACTGGATTTACGTCACAGCTGTCAAGATGAAAGCTCAGTACTTGTCTCATCTCAATGTCTTGCTTTACGTCACAACACTCAGGATGGAAGCAAGATACTAGTATGGATTTACGTCACAACTATCAAGTTGGAATCACAATACTAGTCTCATCTCATCGTCTTGCTTTACATCATAGCACTCAAGATGGAAGAAAGATACTCGTCCTGCTTTACGTCACAACCATCAGGTTGGAAGCAGGATACTAGACTGACTTTACGTCACATCTATCTAGCTGGAAGCTCAGTAATAGTCTCATCATATCATCTTGCTTTACGTCACAACCATTAGGTCAGAAGCAAGGTACACATCCTGCTTTATGTCACAACCATCAGGTCAAAAGCAGGGAACTAGACTTGCTTTATGTCACAGCTATACAGCCGTAAGCATAGTACCAGTCACACATCATCTTGCTTTACGTCACAACCATCAGGTCGGAAGCAAGATACTCGTCCTGCTTTATGTCACAACCATCAAGTCATAAGAAGGATACTAGACTGGCTTTACGTCACAGTTATCCACTTGGAATCACAGTACTAGTCATATCACATCATCTTGCTTTACGTCACAACCATCAGGTTGGAATCAAGAGATGTCTCATCGCATCATCTACTCCCCCTTTCAAGGAGGGTCCTTTCGGACCATACCAAGCTTATCTCGAAAGTACTCAAACTTTATACGAGATAGTGGCTTGGTCAACACATCAACAACCTGTTCATCTGTGCTAATGTACTCGAGCTTTAAGTCTCCTCTCTGCACCATGTCACGGATGTAATGATAACAGATATCTATGTGCTTCAACCTATCATGGAATACAGGATTCTCGGTCATCTTTATGTAGCTCTAGTTTTCACATAGAATCAAGGTTGCTCTCATCTCTAAGTCAAATAGGTCAGTCAACAACTTTCGAAGCCATATAGCTTCGCAGCTGGCAGAACATGCAACAATGTATTCTAATTCCGCTGTGCTAAGAGCAATACTAGATTCCTTCCTACTCTGCTATGAGATCATAGCTAATCCCAAACTGAAACAACATCCTGAAGTGCTTTTCTTGTCAGAAACACTTCCTACCCAATCTGCATCAGTATATCCACTCAATGTGAAATCATGATCTCCATCATAGCTGAGACCATAATCTATTGTACCTTTAAGGTACCTCATCACATGTTTTGCAGCCAATAGGTGAACACGTCTGGGTTATACCAGAAACTGACTCAAGGTGTTCACGACAAAAAAAATGTCTGGTCTGGTGTTTGTCAGGTACATCAGCGATCCAATAATCTGTCTGTATAGTGTGGCATCAATCAACTCTGACGAAGTATCGACCAGTAGCTTCAACTTCGCTTCCATGGGTGTATTCATGGGCTTGCATTCCAACATGTCGAATCTCTTCAAGATTTTGACCGTGTACTTCCCTTGGTTAAGGAAGATCCTCTCAGGACTCTACCATACCTCAAGACCTAAGAAATAATGCATTAGGCCAAGGTCTTTCATTTCAAATTCTGAGGCAAGTTTCCTTTTACATTCAGTGATGAGATTTTCTTCTCCAGTTAAGAATAAGTCATCCACATATAGTAGTAATATTAGTGGCTCATTGTTCATGATTTTGAGGTAGAGATTAGAGTCTTCTTTACTCTTGGTAAAGCCTAAGCTCATCAAGAAATTGTCTATATGGCCATACCAAGCTCTAGGAGCTTGCTTCAATCCGTATAAGGATTTCCTCAATTTGCAGACATGAGACTTCCTATCTTCAACCTCAAATCCTTGAGGTTGATCTATATACACTTCCTCTTCGATGACACCTTTTAGGAAAGTTGTCTTCACATCCATCTGGTGCAGCTTCCACTTCATCTTAGCTGCAAGAGCTATGATGGTTCTGATCGAAGTGTATCAGGCCATAGGAGCGAATGTCTCTTCATAGTCAATGCCTTCCTTCTGGAAAAAGCCACGAGCAAAAAATCTTGCTTTATACTTCTCAATACTTCCATCAGTAGCATGTTTTATTTTGAAGAGCCATCTAGAGGATACCACATCTTTATTCTTCGGTCTGGGAACTATTTCCCATACTTCGTTCTTCATTATGGATTGGTATTCCTCTGTCATGGCATCTGCCCATTCTTTTCTCTGAATGGAAAAGCAGGTAGGCTCCTCTTCTAGGAGATCACACATCAAATCCATATAACTAGAGAATGGATTTGGTATTTTCACCTATCTTGTAGTTCCTTGGGGAACATTGTACTTCTCTCCATATTGAATAAGCTCTCTATCCCAAGCTGGCTTTCTTTTATGGAGGATCGTCATCTGAGGAGGTTCTTGCACTTCTACTATATCATGGTCTTCTAGAATTTCCTTATCAGGGGAAGTTACGACTTCCCTATCTTGTTCTGCAGCTCTGGGAACCTCCCTCATTGCAGTACTGGGGATTATGGGTTCCTCTTAATATACTTCTTCAAGCTGGCATAGTTTAGATTTCTTGAGCGTTGCATCTTCATCAAAGGTCACATCCCTGCTGATCTCAATGTGATGTTGACCTGGTATATAGATTCTGAAGGCCTTGGAGACCTCACAGTATCCCACAAATATTCCTTTCTTTCCTGAATGGTCAAGCTTGTTTCTCTTTTCTTTAGGTATATGAATAAACATTGGACAACCAAATATTTTGAGATGGATTACCTCTAGCTTCTTTTCGATGAACATCTCTTCCAGTGTCTTGAGCCCAAGTGCACTATGGGACAATCGGTTCTTCACATATACAGTTGTCATTGCTACTTATGCTCATAAGCACATAGGAAGATCTTGATCATGGATCATAGTCTCCACATCTTCCAGTATGGTTCTGTTCTTTCGTTCAACTACACCATTTTTTGGGGGATTATAGGGAGTAGTGAGTTCCCTGTTGATCCCAACATCTTTGCAGAAGTTCACAAATTCTTTTGAGGTTTATTCTTCTCCATTATCTGACCCGAGTATCTTAATATTCCTTTTAGAAAGGTTCTCTATCAAGGCTTTGAATTCCTTGAACTTCTTGAACACATCATATTTAGATTTCAAGAAATATATCCAGGTTTTACGAGAGTAATCATCAATGAATGATACATAGTATACATACCCCCTAATGGAGGATGATGGCATTGGGCCACATACATCTGAATGGATGAGTTCTAGGACTCGTTCTGTCTTGTTGTCTCTCTTCGGAAACAGGTTATTGATGTTGTTCCTTTGTGCATATCCATTGCATATGCCTTTATGGTCACCTTTGAGTTCTGGAAAACCTGTGACTACTTTGCATATGTATGGTAGTGCCTTGTAGTTGATGTGGTCTAACCTTCTATGTGAAAGTTCACATGAGTTTTCAATGGCATGGGTCATGGCAGCCTTTGAGTGACCCTTTAGTTTGTACAGGCCATTTTCTTTACTTCCAATGATGATTGCTTCATTTAAGGTTTCTCCTTTAGCCCACATAAGAACTTCTCCATCTATAAAAGAAAATCTGAAGCCTTTCTTTTCTAAAGATAAAATGGAGAGTAGGTTCTTCTTCAAGCCTGGTACATATAGTACGCCCTTCATTTTTAGTGAATTCCCTGAATTCAGTTTATGGTTTGATTCTTCCACTCCCTTGATGGGATATTGATAATCATCTCCAAGTGTTACTTTCTGAGAAAAATTCTTTTCTGAGATACAAGAGAGAATGTTTCTTTGTCCCGTCATGTGCTTGGATGCACCACTATCAATGAGCCAAGTGTCCTCTCCGAGTTTTACAGATCCTAAGAGGGTTGAGATCAAGACATGGTCTTTGATCTGTTCTCTTATCATATTTGTGGGTGGCTCTTCATCTTCGACTACATGGGCATGGAGCCTCTTATGTTTTCTCTTGTATTCTTCTCGTATAGCTAGACAAAACTTCGCAATTTGTCCCATCTTGTCACAATGATAGCATTGTACAGATGAGTAGTGCCTTTCCTTTCATTGTCCTTTCTTCTGAAAACTCCTTGGATGAGATTCTTTATGATTGAATTTGTTTGACTGTTGAGGCTCTTTATGATTCTCCTTTTGGAAGTAGGGTTTCTTCCTTCCTCCTTTGGTGTGAGTAGCTAGGGCTTGATCATCATCTCTTTCTAGTAATGCTTCACGATTCGCTACTCTTGTTTCTTCTTGGATGCATTCTTCCCATAGACTATCAAAATTCAGTTTCTCCATTCTGGCACATATCGTTTGGATGAATGCATTGCAAGGTCTTGTGATACCATTTAGGGCCGTCATTATGAGTTCATCTTCATCTATAGTATCTCCAATAGCTTCTAGATGTGCTTTGAATTCTGAGATTCTGGAAAAGTATTCCTGAATCATTTCTCCTTTCTGCACCCTTGTATTCTTCAGTTGAGTTCTTAGATTCATCTTCCAGTTTATGTTCTTTCCTTCATATAGTCTAGTCAAGGCATAAAACAATTATTTCAGAGTCTTCTTAGATGACACATAAGGAATCAGGTGGTCTTTGATTGAATATGCAATGATTCTTTTGGCCCTTATTGTGTCCTTTTGATGCCTTTCCTTTTCTACAGCATCGACGGGTTCCGGTACTTCTTCTTTGATGAATCTTGCTAGGTCATTCTCTTCAAGAATGAGTCCAATCCTATACTTCTAGGCACGGAAGTTTTCCACTCCTTCTAACTTGTCAATAATCTTAACGCTTGCAGACATCTTTACCTGGAGCTAGGAAAATGATTGAAAAATGAAAGTGCTCAAAATAAAAAACTAAACTTACTAGGATGTGTGCTTGGCTGAGGCGAGTATCCTGGTGTGTTTGGATATGAGAAAATCCAACTTTTTCTCCTCCAAATTTGATCTACAGATTTCTGGACTGGTGCTTTTGGTACCTCTGGTACTTTGGTACTTTTGGTACTTCTGGTACACTGGTTTTCTGGTACTTCTAGTACTTTGTGAAACTAGGGTTTCACTTTTCAGGAGATCCAGCCACCAAAAAGGTGCGTTGAGAGTGCCAAACTTCACCATCAAAAAGCCCTAATTTTCATGTATGGCAACAGTGACGTTTTTCACTTGTGAAAGATGCTTCTTTCATCTTGGCTCTGATACCATGTTAATGTTTAAGCCATTATTATAGTTGTTTTCATTTCATTAGATAACAATAGCATAATCCAAGATCACTGAGAAATACACAATCACAAGAGACACAACATTTATCCTGGGAAACCCTCTAGGGGAAGAAAACCCAACAAAACTTCCTTAATATAGATATCCATTACAATGCCAAGAGATCTCTTAAACTAATAAAAAAAGTCATCTCCCAGATATGTGCCACTCTCTCTCTCCTTCTTCTCTAGCAGCAAATCCGAAACTTGTCTCTTAATGAGCAAGTGAGTTGTGTGTCTAAGTGAGGCTCTAGCCTCCTTATTTATATTAGACTGGCATGTGTGAAGTGTCTTTTCATTGGCAGGGCCAACTTCTCCCACTGGGTGGTTATAGCCACCTTAATTACATTCTGGGGCCTCTTTAATATTTGATGGGGCCGACTTCTTATTCTTCCTATTATAATTAACATTTGACCAATCCGCAAAAGGGGATTTGGTCCTATTACAATAACTGACATGATCAATCCACAATGGGGATTGATCCAATGCATAATATATCAAATAATAATAAGAATACTCTTTGCAGTTACATTATTTCAACATAAAAAGGGGTGGTGGTAAGGAAAATTTTGTGTGGGGCATGTCCCAACAACAAGTGTTCAATGATTTGAAGCAACTCTTGTGCTCATCTCTAGTGCTTTCATTACTCGACCTGCAACAACCCTTTGAGATCAAGAAAGATGCTTTAGACTACACTGTGGGTGTAGTTCTCAATTAGCACGACCACCCCATGGTCTATCATAGTGAGACACTATTAGATGTCGTCCATAAGTACCCTACTTACAACAAAGAAAAGTACTCCATTGTGCAAGCCTACTGCCAATGGAGGAATTACATTCTTGGGAAGGAGACAATCATCCACACTGATTATAAGTCATTGTAGTTCATGCAGACACAAACAAAATTGTAGAATGACCACCATCATAAGTGGTCCACATACTTGCAGAATGACCGCCATCAAAGTGGTCCACATACTTGCAACAATTCGACCTCAACATCAATTATAAGACATGAAGTACCAATTTCCTTGTTGATTTCCTCAGTCGACCTCCAGTTGCAACACTCACCACGGTGTTAGAATCTTGTAGCCAAGAGACCTTCGGATGGCCCCAACTCTATGAGAAAGATCCTC
Source organism: Picea mariana (assembly GCA_032191745.1). Lineage (NCBI taxonomy): Eukaryota > Viridiplantae > Streptophyta > Pinopsida > Pinales > Pinaceae > Picea > Picea mariana. The sequence continues at coordinate 100,730 of JASDQU010011777.1, forward strand.
ACTTCACCACCACCTACCAAATGTCGAGCGCAAAAATAATTGTCACTAATTTTCATCTTCAAGATGAGTTACTGTGTTGTCTAGGACAAATAATCGAGCTATCGAAGATGATTTTGGAATCCCACTACAGTTGAGTGGTAGGACACTTTGGAATAGAAAATATAGTGGCAGTGTTGCAACAACATTTATACTGGCAAAAACTTCAACATGATGTCAACAAGTATATCAGGTTTGCACTGTCTACGCTATTTCCAAACTTATGACTAATAAATAAGGTGTGTACACCCCTATGCCTACTCCTAACAAGCCATGGGAATCCATCTCAATGGACTACATGATGTTGGGCCTTCCATCCACCAAGCGGGGAAATGACTTTGTTTTGTGGTTTTTGATCACTTTTCCAAGATGGCAATTATGTCTTCCTGCAAGAAGAGCATCACAACGTAGGTCACTATCAAGCTCTTCTTTGAATGAGTGTGGGTAGATTTTGGAATACCAAAAACCATTATCTTATATCAGGACATTCGGTTCCTTAGCACATTCTGGTTGAGCCTCTATTCATTGCTGGATACCAAGCTCATCAAATCCACTTCCTTCCACCCCAATATGGATGGTCAAACCAAGGTTGTCAACTGGATGATCGTGCATATCCTATGAGTGTACAATTCCAAGAACCCTTGCACATGAGATGAGAGTCTTCCCTATGTTCAACAAAGATACAATATAGACATACATAGCTCAACCAACCACAACCCCTTTCAGGTGGGAATGATATTTCAACCATTGGGTCCCATGAATGTTGCACTACCCCTTGCAGCCACCTAGGAAGACTCGTCCCATGCTCAAATTGAAGCCGACAAAGCCACCCAATTCATTGAATGGATCCAACACATCCACCAGTAGGTTCATGATATTTTACAAAAATCCAATGCTAAGTACAAGCAGTGCCATGATCAACATCAGGTGCCACACAAGTTTCAGGTGGGAGAGAAAGTTTGGTTGCACTTGTAGAAAGAACGCCTTACAAAGCCCCATCGAAAGATTTTTCCACTCCGCTATTGACCTTACATCATCACCAAGTCTATGGGAGACAATGATTTTGAGCTCAATATTCCCCCCTTCTTTGGCTTGCACCCAATGTTCAATGTGGATCTTCTTCGACCATATTTCCACCATCATTGGACACCTCAGAGATAGAAGAACAATTGACACCAATAGAGCTCAACCATGACTGCATGGAACATGAATCCACTGATCAAATTGTGGACACAGAGGTCATTGGCACTCGCCAATAGAGTACCCAACTTTGTCGGGTTGTCAAAGTAGGACAACTCCTGCACCAAGGCAAGTGGTCCACTCTAGGCCAAATTCAAAATAAATTTTCTCATCTGATGGGGGAACTCAATGCAATGGATACCATTGCTTCCTAAGGGAGGAGGATTGATCCAAGTGTATATCGATGGCCACCCACCTATTCCAATTGGCTCATCTTGGTATTTTTTCAGTTTGGTAGTTTTTTCCTTATTTTAGGGTCTTGAACTTCCAAGGCAATTTTGAGGCCCTAAACAACGTTTTTAGGGTTCTCCACAATCATATTATATACATACTCAAAGTATGATGACATAATGTGTAGTCCTCAGATAGAACTTTCCAATGGGATATTATGCGCCTAAAATAAATATTGTATGCAAAAGTTACGACCCCTTGAAGTTGATGTACCAAATTACCCCAATGGGGCCCACATGACTCTTGATGCTTCATCTCCTAGCATTATTTTTTTGGATATATTGGTTTTTAAAATTCATGTTTATTGTAAAAAATGATTTCAGAGCCTCATTGTATTCATCTTCTTGTGAATGAGTGCAATCGTCACATCTCTTCTCAGAGATAAGCCACCATCATTCTAGCAAGCTTGTTTCAATATGCATTTTACAGTTTCAACATATTTATTTATTAATAGAAGCCAAGTTTTAATATATCTCTATTATTATTCATTGTGTTATCACTAGAATTCACCTTCAGATTGCATTGAAGGTAAGCCTAGTACCCATCAGTTTATATATCACAGGTAATTGAGTTTTGAGTGGTCAAATGGAGAAAACTCAATAATAATAGCATTCTAACTCAAAAAAATTGGACTAGCATGAACCATCCATTGAGGTCTTGAATCAACTTCAGTCAGTAAATTGGGGTAAGGGTGAGTAGGAGGAATATTTAGTGATAAAGGTGTAGAGGTTTTCTATGAACATCGGATTTTCCAACAGCCTAAGGAGGAAAAACTTAAACACAAGGTCCTCTTGGATTCAAATTTCAAGGAAGCTGAAAGAAATCATAACAATATTATAATCAAACATTTATCATAATACAGCTACAACAATCCATGTGAATCAATCAAACATGAAATATCTTAGTATAAGAGGAAAATAATATGGAGTAAGAAATTTGACTTAGATTAATCAAAATGTCTCAAAAACAAATACATAACCAGAGAAGTAGTTGTTCTCAATCAAAATATTACAATAGCAGGGAGACTAGTTCAACGATTCGACCTTAATAAAATATCAAAACTGCATATATATACTAAAATGATGCAACCAATAGGAATGTGATTAGATCACTGCCTTCAAATCCTTCAGTCAACGCCCACTTTGTCAGGTTGTGCAAACCTCATGATGTTAGACGCGAGCCAGGCATAGTTATGTTCTTTACAAGAAAAAATTCCCATAAGGAAGCTACGGATCATAAGTGCACCTTCATGGTTGCTCTTTGCAACGTTTTCCATTTATGGGATGAAGCAAGGTCTCAACTGCTGCCCACAATATTCAATAACTATCTTCATTGGGATTAGGACTGGTCCTAGCACCAATAACTATTCTTAGACGGTGCCAATGACTTTTGTGAGTCCATCCTGATGCCTCGAGGCCATGAATGGTCTTTGTCTATGACCAATGAGAGATTTGCAGGTGGAAATATGATAGTGTATGCGCAGGGGTGATGTGGAGGGAAGTTCTTGGAGAAAACTCGCATGGCCCAACAAGTGAGTGACGACCATGTGGAAGGAAGTGATTGGGGGGAGTGGAGGTTGGGACGAGGTTGTGGTAGCAAGGGAAAGGCAGAGGTGGCAGAGGAATGATGGAGGTGTGATAGGCGGGGAGAATGTGACGTGTAAGGGAGATTGGAATGTGAGTGGGACAGGTGTCGGGAGGTGAGAGGAGGTATCATGAAGGGATATGTGATAGGTGGAGAGAGGGTTCTTGAGCTTCTTAGGCCTCTAATATTTTCGTTTTCCTTGTGGAAATCATGAGCAGAATGCCACATGATTTACACCATAATGCAATTGAGGGTAAACCTCAATTTCTGTCTGATTTTTAATAAACAGTCTGCAGATCCTTGTGTTAACATATAGGCTCCATGGGGGATAGAGACCTCCCTGTGAGGCTCTAATAACTCATTTTGTAGTTTTAGTGCCTTAGTATTGGGCTCTGGAGTCACTTATAAAAAAAAAAAATGATATTTACAATGACACGGGAAGCCACTCATGGCTTAAGTAAAAAAATTCTTCAGAAAATGCCCATTTACATGGCTACCAAAAACTTCAGTATCCTCCAAATCTTACAACTTGTAAGTGTTATTTGAAAAAACCTCATAAATGTTGAAGGGGTTGATCCATAAGGCCTCAAATTTACCGTGCTTGCATTTATCTTTTTTAGGTGCATCCCACTTGAGTACTATATCTCCAAGCTGGAAATCCTTTTTTTTTAGCTTCTTTTCAAAGGCCTGCTTGATCTTCTGTTGATGGTCATGTGCTTTGTCTAGTAGTTGCTCCCTAGTCTGTTTCACTTGTACCAACTCTTGTATTCTTCTAATCATTTCATCTAGTTCTCCCTGGTAGTCTTGGAAGAATTTTTCCACAGGCAAGGCAAGCTGAGAAGGAAATATGGCCTCAACTCCATACACAAGCTAGAAAGGAGAGACACGAAGATATCTCTTTGTTGTCACTCGGTCAACCCATAGAGAAAATTTAAGCTTTGAATCCCATGCTTTCTTATTGTCCTCAGTATTTTGATGATCTTAATAAGGCTCTGTTAGAGGACTCTGCCAGTCCATTCCCTTGGGGGTAGTAAGGAGTAGAGTGAATCAATGTGATTCCAAACTATTCACAAAACTTAATCARTGGTTCATCCTTAAAAGATAAAGCATTATCAGTGACAATTCTGTTTGGACAACCCAATCTTGCCACAATATCATCAAGAAAACCAATGATTACTTTGTGGGAAGCATTTTTTGTGKGGATAGCTTCTATCCACTTAGTAAAGTAGTCTGTGGTAGTCAAGATCCACCTATGTCGACCACTTGAAGCAAGATGAATTTTCCCAATAAAATATAGGCCCCACTGTTGAAAGGGTCCTAAAGCTATCACATGCTTTAATGGAAAAGACTTGAGYTGTTTCTCTCTAGAAAATTTTTGACACTTTACACAAGACCTGATCTTTACACAGACATCAGTGAAGAGACTAGGCCAAAAACACCCATCTCTGAGAATCTTGTAGGTTGTGGTTCTCCAGAAGTGATGCCCCCCACATAAACTGTCATGAAAATCATACATAATCCTTTGGGCTTCCTATGGGTCTATACATCTCAAAAGAACTCCTAAAGGGTATTTCCAATATAAAACTTGATCAATCAGACAATATTTAATTGAATTGAGCTTCAAATATCTTACCTTGCTATTTCCCATGCCATCAGGAGGCTGTAACTTCTGTAGGAAAAATATAATGTCTTTGAACCAAATGCATCTTTCCAACGGGGGTGTGACTTTAGAATCTTCATCAGAGAACTCATCTTGTTGATCCTCTGAACAACTGTAGATGAAATTGACCCCCAAGGATTTATAATTAGATTCAACCAGCAACCTGGCTAAACCTTGAAATTTAACCAATTTGGTAGGCTTTATTTCAAGATCAAATTCAAGGATTTTGGAAATCCACTTGGTCCTTCTTCTGTCTATGTCCGCCTGAATGAGGATCTCGTTCATAGAAGATGAAGGGACATATGCAATGAATTTTGAATGTAGCACATAAAATCTGAAAGTTTTGAGATATTTAACCAAAGCATAGGCATGTTTTTCCATGATGTCATACTTTATTTCAACATCTCTCAGTGCCCTACTGAAAAAGGAAATGGGTTTCTCTAACCCCTTAACATTTTTCTACAATAAAACAACTGCTACTGTGTTAAATGAAGCAAAAGAAAAAATCAGAAACTCCTTGGAGTATTTAGGACTGATGAGCATAGGTGCTTCAGTCAAGGCCTTCTTTATTTGGTCAAAAGAGTTACGACATTCAGGGGTCCATTTGATTTCATTTCCTTTTCTCAACATGGCTATGATAAACTTTACCAACTCAACAAAATTTGAAACAAACCTTCTCAGAAAATTAATTTTCCCCAAAAAAGACTGAACTTCTTTCTTGGATCTAGGGAGCGGCAAAGCTTGGATAGCTTCTACCCTGATTGGATCAATCTTTACCCCCTCATCTGACACAATGTGCCCCAACAGTTTCCCCTCTTTCATGGCAAATAGTGACTTCTTGGGATTTAAAGAGAGACCAAATTTTCTGCATTTCAAGAATAATCTTTTCAGATGATCATAATGTTCTTTATCAGATTGTGAGAACATTGTTATGTCATCCAAATAAATTAACACAAACTTGTCATTTTATCCAATAAAAGCTGTCCATGGCTCGCTGAAAGGCTGCTCCTGTGTTCATCAATCCAAAGGGCATCTTAGCATACATGAATGTACCCCAAGTAGTGGTGAAGGTTTTCTTCTCTGTGTCTTTAGGTAAGACAGAGACTTGATTGTAGCCAGAAAAACCATCAATCATAGACATCCTGGATGCCCCTGTCACCCTTTGTAATATGTGTTCCATCTTGGGCAAGGGGTAATTATCTTTTTTAGAGCTTTTGTTTAGATTTCAGAAATCCACACAAAGTCTGATTTCTCCATTCTTCTTTCTTACTGGGACCAAGTTGGTCACCCATTCAAAGTACCTCAAAGGAATGATAATCTGGGCATCCAAAAGATTTTTAACCTCCTTCTCCATAATGGGCAGTAACATAGAATTTATTTGTCTCAACTTCTGCCTAAATGGATTGGACTCTTCCTCCAATGGGATCTTGTGCTCAATGAAACTTGTGTCATATGTCCTGAGATCTTCATATGTCCAAGAAAACACATCAACAAACTCCTTTAACAACTCAGCATATTCGACCCTTTGCTCTCTTGACAAGTTGCTTCACAACTTGATAAATTTGGGATCCTTCTCTGTACCAATATTGTACTCAGATCCTTCAACATTATCAACTGAACCTCTAAAATTTACTGCCACATCATTCCCATCAAACAATATTTCCAAAGGAACTAGTCCCTTCATAATGTGGTTCCTAGGAAGCTGAACAATATGGTGATTAGAAATTTTATTTAAAAATACATCAACATGAGGGCTACTTTCATAATCATGATCCTGATCAATATGTAATGCAGAGAACTCATCAAAAGACTCAAGAAACTTTTTGATTTCATTATCATCCTCAAACACCTTCCAATGATTGATATTGTCAGGTATGGAGGGTCTATATTTCACCCCTACATCATACTTGAGTTTAGGTGGCAATGGGACTCTGAAATGGCTTGCTGAATCAACCAAATAATCAACCATAGTATTCTCCTCTCTTGGAATAAATGAAATGTTGAAAGCTAGGAAGAAACTGTCAACTAGGTCCCATACTTCATTTCCGTAAGTCTTCAGCCTAGGGTGCTTAGCTTGATAAATATTTTTGATATAATGAAAAATTAGTTATGCATCCCCAAATACTGTTATCTCTTCAATCCCCATGTCTTTTGCATCCCTTAAACTGAAAAGAAGAGCTTCATACTCTACTACATTATTTGTAGCTTCAAATTCTAGCTTGTAGGACAAAGGTATAGTCTCTTGACAAGGTGAAACAAAGACCACTCCAACACCAACGCCTTCCTTAGAAGAGGCTCCATCAAAGAACATCTTCCAAACAGAGGTAGTTGGAGGAGGGATTTCACAAAGAGTAATGGATTGTTTTCTGATTTCAAGAGGAGGTTCAGGTGTATTAGTGAGCTACAATAGGATGGATCCCAAATCAGTTTCAATAGAAAAAATAGGATGGTTGGTGGGGTATTTTTCATCACTAATGATGTAGGCCAACTAAGCTTCCCTGTAAAGTCTTCTATGCTCACTGCCAAACAAAGGAATGGTGGCATATGTGAGGTCCATCTGCAAAGTTCCCCCAAGTTGTTTTATCCAATATCTTGACAATAACATACCAAACTTGGGGGGAACATCAGCCACTACAATGTCCATGACCACGCTTTTCATGGGCAAGTGAAACAAGGTCACAACTAGATCTTTGATGACCTGGAGACACTTTACTTTCCTGGAGTCAAAAGAATATAAGTCATGGTAGGATTTTGTGATTTCTAATCCAATTTCATCGATGACTTCTTTGGGCATGATATTGTAAGATGCCCCTAAGTCCATAAACCAATTATGCAACACCTTATCATGTATGTTTAGTGATGTATAGAAGGGAGGGGATGAATAATCTCTATATTCTATCAAAGGACCTAATATTGGATTTTCATCCTGAAGATTAATTGAGTCAGTGGTATTTGAGTAGGAATCAGACAACAACATTTTGGAAAGATATTTTTTCACTTCTTCAATTTTTATCAGTTCCGAAAATGGCACAAGGATTTTGATTTTTTGGATCTCATTTTCATAACTGAAGGAAGGTGGTCATTTTAGAATCTCCTTGACTTATGGGATAGGATCCTCAACCAAAACTGGGGGGCATTGAGAAAACTTCTCTTTGCTACCAACTATCACAGCCATGCAATATTTTTCTGTTTTTGTGGGTTGATCAGAAGCATTAGTCTTTTCCCCTTTGTTTTTAGATATCAAATCATATCTACTAAGATTCTMTTTTGCCTTCTCTCCCTTACTTAATTCATTTATTTGATTATCCATTAAGGACTTCCCATATGTAGATTGGTTTAAGTGAGGGGATGGAGGGGTGTCACCCAAGCAATGGATCTTAGGATCATCTTCTTCATATTCTCCTTCCTCGTCAGCCAAAAGGTTGTTTTGTAAGGGAGTTTGGATCTTTTGGTCATCCCTTTCTCTGTTTCTAGGATCTCTTGTAAGAGTCCGAGGAGCATTATTAGGTCTCCTGAAACCACCTTTGTTATCAACATTTTGTGTATTTCTATAGGTCTGTTTTCCCTCAAACTTTAACTTTTCCATCTCAGCAGAAATATATTTTACTAATTTGGTAAGTTCATCAACTTGGGGTTGGACAATAGAGGAATCATAGGTTGAGGCTTCAATTCTACTCTTTCTCTTATCCTTATTAGATTTCCCTCTAAGTTTATCAAATGCCACTATGTTAGATTCTACCTCCACGACTGCATCTTGCATATGAGCTAAGGAGGCAGATCTCCTTTCTCTTAGTAAAAGAAAAAAACCAGGGTCAAAAGCACTGACATAGGTGATTTTGGCAGAGGTCTCTGTAGGATTTATCTCAAGAGGGATTTTATTGTACATTTTGTTGAATCTTTAAAAGAAATAAGAGACAGACTCTCCTTTCCTCTTTAGGGATCCAAATTCTGTGAAATAATACAAAAAGTCCTTTTTGTCCCCCCACTGCCTCAGAAAAGCATCATCTAAAGCCTCAATCCCGACGATAGATCCAAGGGGAAAAACCCTAAACCACTTTCTAGTCTCACCATCAAGGCTATGAAAAAAAATCCTCATCGATACATATTCATTCCCAATGGTATGGTTGTCTATATAACTATAAAAGGCTTCAATATGTTCTTTTGCATTTTGGTCTCCCTCACCTGTGAACTTGGGCAACTTCTTAAGGTAGCCATCCATTGGCAGAGCATTCAAAGTATGAGGAGGGACAAGAGGGGCATACCTAGATGCTACTATAGCTTCCATTCTAGTTCTGGGGGGATTAGCTCCTGCAATTTGTATGTGAACTGGAGGAGAACCTAGAGGGGATGGAGTTGGGATATGTGAGACTCGGACAATGTTCCTGGGAGGTGAAGACAAGGGGATTGAGGGAACAAAAGTCTCCCCTTCCGCAAATACAACAACTCTAATATGAGGAGGAGTAGGAAATTCTTCTAAGGTCAAATATCTCTCCTTCCACTTCGCAACTTCGGGGGTGAAAGGGGTGTCAAAAATTTCTCCTTCCAAACCAAGAATAGGGGGGGAGAAATCGACAGGAAAACTCCCAAAACTTAAATTTCTTGAAACTCTAGCAGTTTGTATAATAGGAGAATCAGAAACAGTTACTGGAGTTTGTAAAGAGGGATTATGAAAATTATCAGAAAAACTTGGTACGGTACCTTTGTGAATGATCTTTCCCTTTCTGATAATTTCCTCTCGGTCATATTCAGACGTTGCTAGAGGCAGCAGTGAAGTGGAACTTGTATGTCTGCCTTTAGGAGCCAGAACTGAAATAGTGGAGTCAAAACAACGTAGTCACCAGGTGCAAGTTGCAATATTCAATGGTACTGATATCTGGTGCACGTTCAAAATCAGAGTTTCTTTGTCATTCTATACTAGGGAAATGTCTTCAATTCATTCCCTGGCAACGACGCCAGCAAAGTTAGCACTAGAAGTCACCTTCAGATTGCATTGAAGGTAAGCCCAATACCCATTAGTTTATATATCACAGGTAATTGACTTTTGAGTGGTCAAATGGAGAAAACTCAATAATAATAGCATTCTAACTCAGAAATATGGACTAGCATGCACTGGCCATTGAGGTCTGGAATCAAATTCAGTCAGTAAGTTGGAGTAAGGGTGAGTAGGAGGAAGATTTAGTGAGAAAGGTGTAGAGGTCTACTATGAACATCATATTTTCTAGCAGCCTAAGGAGGAAAAACTTAAACACAAGGTCCTCTTGGATTCAAATTTCAAGGAAGCTGAAAGAAATCATAACAGTACTATAATGAAACATTTATCATAATACAGTTACAACAATCCGTGAATCAATCAAACATGAACTCTCTCAGTATCAGAGGAAAATAAGATGGAGTAAGAAAGATGACTTAGATTAATCAAAATGTCTCAAAAATAAATACATAACCAAAGAACCAGTTGTTCTCAATCGAAATATTACAATAGCATGGAGCCTAGCTCAACCATTCGACCTTAACAAAATATCTAAATTGCCTATATATAATAAAATGCTACAACCACCAGGAATGTGATCAGATCACTTCCTTCAAAGCCTTCAGTTGGCATCCACTCTGTCAGGTTCTGCAGACCTCATTATGTCAGACGCGAGCCAGGCATAGTTATGTTCTTTACAGAAAAAATTGCCCATAAGGATGCTTCAGATCGTAAGTGCGCCTTCATGGCTACTCTCTGCAACATTTTCCATTTATGGGATGAGGCGAGGTCTCAACTGCTACCCACAATCTTCAATAACTATCTTCATTGGGATTAGGACTGGGCCTGACACCCATAACTATTCTTAGATGGTGCCAATGACTTCTGCGAGTCCATCTTGACGTCTTGAGGCCATGAATGGTATTTTTCTATGACCAATGTAAGCTTTGCAGGTGGAAATCTGATAGTGTATGCACATGGGTGATGTGGAGCAAGGTTCTTGGAGAAAACTTGGATGGCCCCACGAGTGAGCGACGACCATGTGGAAGGAACTGATTGGGGGGAGAAGAGGCTAGGATGAGGTTGCGGTAGCAAGGGAAAGGTAGAGGTGGCAGAGGAACGATGGGAGGTGTGACAGTCGGGGAGGAGGTGACGTGTAAGGTAGATTGGAATGTGAGTGGGATAGGTGTCGGGAGGTGAGAGGAGGTATCGGGAAGGGAGATGTGATAGGTGGAGAGAGGGTTCTTGAGTTTCTTAGGCCTCCAATATTTTCGTTTTCGCTGTGGAAATCATGGGCAGAATGCCACATGATTTACACCATAATGCAATTGAGGGTCAAGCTCAATTTCTATTTGATTTTTAAGAAACAGTTTGTAGATCCTTGTGTTAACACATTGAATATTTGTGTTAATAATATAGATCTGTATTCATTTCATTCTTCTCATAAAATCTGGATCACCCCCCTCTCTGTGCCACAATATCTCCTCCATCTCTCCTACATCTACCCCTCTCTCTTATATTTACCTCTCTCTCTATCCCTCTCTCTATTTTCCTCTCTCTCCCTCTCACACTCACACACACACTGTCTATTTCCTTACTATAACTTTCTCTCTCTCTCCCCCCCCCACACTTTCTACCCCACTATATGCCTTCCTCTCTCTCCATCCCAAAGTCTAACACACTCACTCTCTACCTCCCCTCTTTTTCTTCCTCTCTCTCCCTCCCACACTCTTGAACACACACTTTCTATCCCCCCTCTATGTCTTCCTTTGTCTCCCTCCCACACTTTCACACACACATTTTCTATCCCCCCTCTATGTCTTCCTCTCTCTCCCTCCCACACTTTAACACACTCACTCTCTAACTCCATCCTTTGTCTACCTCTCTCTACCTCCCCTCTTTGTATACCTCTCTCTTCCTCCCAATTCTTTCACACACACTTTCTATCACCCATTAATCTATTTATATCTCTCCACCCCCCTTGCATATATCTCTCCCCTTTCTCTCAAAATCAATCTCACTCTCTCTCCACTCCCTCCTCCCTTCCCCTCTCACTATCTCTCCACTCACAATCAGTCTCACTCTCTCTCCACCCCCTCCTTGTCCAACCACCCTCTCTTTCTTTCTCTACCCCCCCTCTCACACTTACACATTCACTCTCTACTCCCCTCCTCCCTCTATCTCTCCCCCTCCCTCCCACTATCTCTCCTACATCTACCACCTCTTTATCTCTCTCCTCTACTCTCCCCTAATTTCTCACTTTATATTTCTCTACCCTCCCTTTCCTCTATCTCCCCCATTCCTCTCACAATAAATCTCACTCTCTCTCCACCCCCTCCTCCCTCCCCCTCCCTCTCACTATCTCTCTCTCTCATACATCTACCCTTACCACTTTCTCTCCCCCCCCTCCTCTCACTCTCTCTCTACTCGCTCTCTTTGTTTCCCTATCCCTCCATCTCACACACTCAAACACTCCTTGCCCAACCCCCCTCTCTTTCTTTCTCTTCGCCCCCTCTCACACTCACACATTGTATCTATACCCCCCTCCTCCCTTTATCTCTCCTCCTCCCTCTTTCTATCTCTCCTGCATATACCACCGCTTTCTCTCTCTAATTGTTAGTCTCACTCTCACTATATCCCCCTCCCTCTCTCTCCTCTACTCTCCCCTGATTTCTCTCTTTATATATCTCTACCCCCCTTTCCCTCTATCTCCCCCCTTCCTCTCACAATCATTCTCACTCTCTCTCCACCCCTCCCTCCCTCCCTCTCTCTCTCCCCCTCCCTTACACTATCTCTCAACTCTCTCTCTCTCATACATATACCCCTGCCCACTATGTCTCCGTCCTTCCTCTCACTCTCTCTCTATTGGGTCTCTTTTTCTCCCTCTCTCTCCCTCTCACACACACAAACACTTCTTGTCTAACCCCCCTCTCTTTATTCCTCTTCCCCCCTCTCACACTCACACATTCTCTCTCTATCCCCCTCCTCCCTCTATCTCTCCCCCTCCCTCCCATTATCTCTCCTCTCTTTCTCTCCTACATCTAACACCTATTTCTCTCTCTCATTGTTGTCCATCTCATTCTCACAATATCCCCCTCCCCCTCTCTCCTATACTCTCCCCCCATTTCTCTCTTTATATCTCTCTAGCCCCCCCTTCCCTCTATATCCCCCCTTCCTCTTACACTTAGTCTCACTCTCTCTCTTCTTGTTGTTAGTATCACTCTCTCACTCTCTCTCTCTCTTTCTCTCTCTCTCTCTCTCTCTCTCTCTCTCTCTCTTCATGCCTCCTCCTCTTTTCCCCTAGTTCTACTTCCCTCTCTCTCCATCCATCTAAAGGTGAGGCATGTCTCACAACAAATAAAGGATATGTGAAATAGAGAAATGTAGCCTTACCTGTAAGGTGAGTGTTAAGTTTTTTCTTTTCTTCCAATGGATTACTTATACAAGTACTTATATGAACATGACCATAACCTAGACCATGAACTAGACCTATACCATCATTGAGACCCCCCTAGCTCCATCTAAGCCTACGCTTAACCTATACTCTACCCTTAACTTCATGCACACCCAAGCCCTAAGTACATGATGCCTATACCTCTTGTTTTATAATGATATTTTATGGATATGACCATTCACCTATGGTTTAATAATAATCTCATGTGATTTAATGATGATTATGGTACATTGATTCTACTTTTTTATTTCAATATAAGCATAATCTTATAGTTGATTTGACATTATTTATTCAAAATCAATATTTGAATCCCTCTCTATATCCCGCCTCTTCACATCTCTCTCTCTCTCCATCCTTCTATTTCTCTCTCTCCTCCATCCTCCCTCCCTCCCTTTCCCTTTCCCTCCCCTACCCCGTCCCCCACCCCTTCTCTCTCTCTCTCCCCCCCTCCAAGTATCCTCCTCTTTGTCTCTGTCTCTCCCTTCCTTTATCTTCCTGTCCCTTCCTCCCAATATCTCTACCATCTTTGTCTCCTACATGTACCACCTCTTTATCTCTCTTCTTGTTGTTAGTCTCACTATCACTCTCACTCCCACCTCTCTCTCTAACCCCCCCTCTTGTTCTTCCTCTCCCATCTTATCACACTCTCAAACAATCCATCTCTATCCCATTCTATCCTTACCTATTGCATATTACCCCAACTCTCTTGCTCCCTGTATCCCCCTCTCTCCCCCACTCTCCCCACCTTGCTCTATTTTCATCTGTCTAACCCCCCTTCCTCTCACTCTTTCACTCTCTACCTTATGCCGGAGCATCGTATAAAGCCAAATACACGCGCCTAACCAAAGGAGACAACTGGAAAAGAACCAATGCACATTTTGAAGTGTTTTGAAGATTAATGAATGGACATTAATGTAATAGCTAAGGAAGCGTACTTACTTTTTTGTTTTGGAGATTGTAAACAGATCTTGAGCGTTGCTCTCATATGTCGAATGTAGAGGTATTTATACGTAATGAATGCAAGTAGGTAGATTTAATTTAATAGATTAGACAGTTTTAGGAGCGTAGGAGGTAGGAGGGAAAATGGATGATAGATACCCTCAACCCTTGTACCAACGTAACATAATTCAAAACTCATAAGATGTAGAGCTGCAGAGAGGAATATAGGAGGACAGAGAATTTTATGCATTTTAGTTGTTATTCGCCATGTACAAGAGCATTGTAATTAATAGAAGAAATTTTTTATTCCAATCTATGTGTTTGTTATGGTTGTTGGAACCACCTGTTAAATGGTATGTTGCAGGCTTGTTTGCATTCTCTGTGTGCATTCTAATTCAATGCCAATGTGTGTGTACAGTCTCTAGAATTATATGTTAAATGTTTGAATTCTAGATAAGGGGTGAATGAGTTTCAGTTGTTTCTCTTTCTAATAACTCCTCCAAAGAGTGCAGTGGAGGGTCCGCAAGGAGTGCGTCGACCAGGTTCTATGTTTCATCTGAGAACCCTCAGAGGAGATTTAAATTGTGTCTTTACAGGCAAAGAGTGCTAGCAGAGCATAGAGCCGTGCAAGGTGTGCGCAGGCTAGGTGGAGCCTTGGATTTTACAAATCCAAGAGAGAAATTGAGAGACTGTTGTTTCAAGAAGTACACAGAGTCAAAGACCCTAAATAACCAGAGGTTATTTGAAGGTTGCCGCAAGGAGTGCGTGCAGGGACCCTTTTGGAGGCCTTGAGTTTGCAAGTGGAAGCTCAGGAGGGTTAGAACCTCTCAATTGTTCCAAAGGGAGACGGAGGTTAAATTGGTTCACAAGAGTTAAGTTCAGGAGGAAGGACACCAAGTCATTTGGCCAGAATTCCTTGAGAAGTTGAATTGGATGGTTGAATCGCTTCATGAGGAAGTGTCGAAATCTCGTGAACCATTGGATCTCTTAGAACATTTAAGAGATTAGGACTGAGTGCCTTTTAAACACCCATAAGATCAGGAAGAGTAGTGACTGCCAGATCCGGATCAACAAGAACCATTGATCTCATAGGTGAATTCGCGTATCAGAATTCAGGGAATCAAGTGACCAGTGGTTTGGGTCAAGTGTTGTAGATTTTCGATTGGCAAAATCCCAATACAGCCAGGACCGTTGGATCGAGGGAGGCACACAACCGTTGATCTCACCGAAGGCATGATTTCGGAGTCGGGGATCCATAGAGGAAGAGGAATGGTTGTTGGTTTCCCACTTGAGTCATGAAAGCCGAAAACTCTGTGTGGACAGGTCGCAAGAAATCACCCCGTAAGTAGAGTAAAGAAGAAGTGATAGGTGGTGTGCGCCCGTCGCTTTGGGTAAAGTCAACCTTCATTGACAGATTGCGTTTTGGGGATTCACAAGGGGAGGGAATGAGAAGTTGGTACTCCAACTCGCAAAGTCGCGAGTTGCGAAAGGTGCTTGCATAAAGCTTGGTTGTGGTCCTATAGGAAAAGGGGATGAAGAGAGGGGCTTACACATTAGCCCATTTTTATTTCACATTTCGGCTATTGCCAAGGGCCAGGGCATAGTATTCAAAGCACCCCAACTCGCGAGACCCGAAATTCTTTGCGAGCTTAGGAAATGCATTTAATTAACCCTTGTCAAGGTTTAGAGAAGATCCTGCGTGGATCTCAACCTGAGGGCAGGAGGTCTGCACCAGTTGTTGTATCAGAGCCCAGAACAAGTTCTTTGCTTTCTATAACAGAGAGAAAAGAGGAATTTTACAGCCATGCCACCAAGAAGAAGAGAAAGGGCAATACATGATCCTACAGTGAAAAGAGAAATGTGTGAATTACGTGCTAGGCTTGATGCTATGGAGACAACACAGAGGCGCACAGTTAACGCTGAGGATATTAGCGAGGATGAAAGTGAAAATGAAGCTGAAAACGAAGAAGTTGCAGTCAAAGATGCTGCGGAAGAACGCCTATTCAAGGCTGTTGCTAGGATAGGTGCTAGGGAAAAAATGGACATTCCAATGTACGAAGGCAACTTGGATGTTGAAAAGCTTCTAGACTGGATTAGAGCTCTAGAAAAATACTTCGACTATGAGGATGTCGAGGAAGACAAGAAGGTCAAACATGTCGTTACTAGACTTAAAGGGCATGCAACACTATGGTGGGATGAACTGCAGGCTGATAGACGTTGCAAGGACAAGCAAAATATCAAAAGCTGGAATAGAATGGTTGCAAAAATGAAAGCCAAGTTTATACCTAGAGATTATCAAATAAATTTGTTTCGGAGGATGCAGAATTTGAAACAAAAGCTGATGTCAGTGAAAGAATACACTGAAGAGTTCTCTAGGATAAACATCAGAGCAAGTCATCGGGAAAGAGATGATGAGAAAGTTGTCAGGTATATGAATGGCCTACGGTATGACATTCAGGATGAGATGAGAATGATGACCATCCGAACCGTAGAAGATGCTTATCATATGGCTCTGAAAGATGAAGAGAAGTTGAGCCGAAAGAAAAGTCAAAGAGGTCGAGGAAGAAGTCAAAGCAGAGGAAAGAAGATTTCCCAAGATAGAACTCAGAAACCTAAAGAAGAGGGGAAGAAACCTCAAAATTAACCTGAGAGAGGAGGAAGCTCACAGGGGAGGCAGTATGTTGATAGAAATACTTTTCCTCAAATTAGAGGAAGAGGAAGAGGCAGAGGAGGCGAAGTGAAATTCTTTGTCTGTGGAAAAATCGGACATAAATCCTATGATTGTCTAGACAGGAAGAAATATGGTGGTGAAACTCACATTGTCGAGGCTCAAGGATAGAATGTTGAGGCAGAGGACGATGAGGGCGGAAGATCTTTGATGAAGAGGAAAGTTCTCTTGAAACCAGAAAGGGAGCCAGAGAATCCAGCCCAAAGAAACAATTTGTTTTAGACTGCTTTCAAAACCAAAGATAGGGTATGGAGGGTCATAGTAGATAGAGGTAGCACAAATAATCTTGTATCTATGGAAATGGTAGAAAAACTGGAGCTAGAGACTGTTGCACATCCAAGCCCATACAAAGTTTTGTGGCTACAAAAAGGACATCAGGTAAATGTCACTGAACAATATTTTGTTGAATTTAAAATAGGAGGATATAAAGATGAGATATTATGTGATGTCATTCCCATGGATGTTTGTCATCTATTGCTGGGCAGACCATGGAAATATGACAGAAATGTGGTGCATGATGGGAGAAAGAACACGTACACTCTGGAGAAAAGTGGTAGGACGCACATGTTGCTACCAATTAAGAATAAAGAGGTGAAAAAAGAGATGAACAACATTGTAGTTCTCATGAGTGGGAAGGAACTCCTTAAGGAAGTCAAGAAGAAGGAAGACACACAATTCATTATGGTTAGGAATCCCATAATTGTTTTGAACAACACTAGGATAGATGATTTACCGGAAGAAATCCAATAGTTACTCGAAGAATTTGCTGATATAGTAGTGGACGAACTACCTTGTTCGTTGCCACCTATTAGGAGTATAAGCCATCATATCGATCTTATACCTGAAGCTAGTTTTCCGAACAAAGAAGCGTATAGGTTGACGCCGCAGGAGAATGAAGAAGTTAGGAGAGAGGTCCAGAACTTAATGGACAAAGGATTGATTCGGGAGAGCTTGATTCCATGCGTTGTTCCAATAGTGCTCAACCCAAGAAAGGACGATGGCTAGAGAATGTGTACAGAATCAAGGGAAATAAACAAAATTACCACTAGGTACAGGTTCCCATTGCCAAGGATGGATGACTTGATGGATTGCTTGAGTGGAGCAAAGTTTTTTTCAAAGATTGATTTGAAAAGCGGATATCATCAGATTAGAATGAGAGAAGGTGATGAATGGAAGACAACATTCAAGACAAATGAAGGGTTGTATGAATGGCTTGTCATGACATTTGGATTAACAAATGCGCCCATTACTTTCATGAGGTTGATGAACGAAGTCCTGAAGGATTTCATTGGGAAATTTGTCATTGTATATCTTGATGATATATTTACTTTCAACAAAACTAAAGAAGAACATTTAAATCATTTAGCTACACTAATGAGGAGGTTACAACAAGAAAAATTGTTGATCAATATGAAGAAATCGTCATTTATGAGCACATAACTCATTTATTTGGGTTTTGTTATCTCTGCAAATGAATTAAAATGGATCCAGAAAAGATAAATGCGATTAAGGATTGGCCATTATCGAAGAGCGTGTTTGAAGTTCGAAGCTTCCATGGTTTGGCTAGCTTCTACAGGAAATTCATCCAAAACTTTAGTAGAATTAGCGCACCGATGATGGATACGGTGAAGAAAAGACATAAATCTTTTCACTGGACGGAGGAAGCAGAGAAGAGCTTCAATCTGCTGAAGAGGAAGATCACTGAGAAACCAATTTTGGTTTTGCCAGATTTCAGCAAGACATTCCAGGTCAGGTGTGACACGAGTGGATTTATCATTGGAACGGTCTTGAGCAAAGACAACAAGTCGATCGTGTATTTTAGTGAAAAATTGAATGAAGCAAAGATCAAGTACTCCACGTATGACAAAGAATTATATGCAGTCATACAAGTGCTGAAGAAATGGAGGCACTATTTGATTCCCAAGGAGTTCATTTTGTACAGTGATAATCACACTTTGCAATTCGTGACTCGATAGGAGAAGTTGAACTAGAATCATGCTAAATGGGTTGAATACATGTAGAATTTTACTTTTGTGATTAAGCATATTTCTGGAACTACTAACAAAGTTGTTGATGCTTTGAGCAAGAAACGTTTACTTATGCAGGAATTCAGAGTTAAGACTTTGGGTTTTGATAACCTCAAGGAAATGTACAAGGATGATCCAAACTTCAAAGAGGCATATAAAGCATCTAAGAATCCAATTCTCAGGGATAGAAGCCAATGGACTGAATACATGATCCAAGATGGATTATTGTTTAGAGGAAATCAACTATGTATTTCGAAATGCTCCATGAGGGAGAATTTACTGAAGGAAAAACAGAATGGAGGATTGGCCAGACACTTCAGTCATGACAAAACATTCTCAATGTTGAATGACTCATATTTCTAGCCAGGGATGAGGATAGATGTGAAGAAATTTGTGGACAAGTGCAGAATTTGTCAGCACACAAAAGGAAAAAGGCAGAACACAGGGTTATACCAACCATTACCCATACCGGAAAGACCGTGGGATGCCGTGAGCATGGATTTCATATTGGGACTACCAAGAACACAAAGGGGATATGATTCAATATTTGTAGTGGTAGACAGATTTTAAAAGATGGCACATTTCATACCATGCCAGAAAACCAGTGACGCAACTCATATTGCGAACCTGTTTTTCAAGGAAGTCGTCAGACTTCATGGCTTTCCAAGGAGTATCATTTCTGATCGAGATACCAAGTTCGTAGGACATTTCTGGAGGAACTTATGGAATAAGTTGGGGACAAATTTGTCTTTTATCTCAACATATCATCCTCAGAAGGATGGACAGACAAAGGTTGTGAACAGAAGCTTGGGAGATTTGTTAAGGAGCTTAGTGAATGAACACCACAGTCAATGGAATCACATTCTTCCACAGGCGGAATTCGATTACAACGATTCACTCAATAGAAGAATAGGGAAGAGTCCATTCTAGATTGTATATGGAATGCAACCAGGGGGAGTTTCTGAATTGAAAGATTCAGAACAAGCTGAATTCAGGAGTGCTAGTGCAGAGGACTTTGCAGAAGGAATGAGGGAGCTTCACAGTAGAATTAAGGAGAGATTGCAGAGTTCAAGTCAAGAGTACAAGCATAGAATAGATCATCATAGGAGAGAACTTCAATTTGAAGTTGGTGATTTGATTCTTGCACATATGAGGAAGGAGAGGTTCCCAAGGGGAACATACAACAGGATGAAGATGAAAAATATTGGACCGTGCAAGGTCATAAGGAAATTTGGGACAAACGCATATGAGATTGAATTACCCGATGGGGTCAGAATCTCATCGATATTCAATATCACATATTTGTACCCTTACAGAGCTAAAGAAGAAGGAGCAGAAGATAAACAAGAAAAGATTCAATGGAAAAAACAAATGCCTTTAGCTGAAAAACCACAAATGGAAAGCATAATTGATAAGAGGATTAGCAAAACGACCAGGAGAAAAGAGTATTTTGAATACTTGGTCAAATAGAAAGGACATCTAGTTGAATATGCCAGTTAGGAGGATGAAACGACAATTCAAACGCATGGATGAACAGTGAAGGTACTCATGAATAGGAGTTCATGAAAATTTTCAAGCGAGGGAGTATGATGTAGGAGCATCGTATAAAGCCAAAGACATGCGCCTAACCAAAGGAGACAGCTGGAAAAACACCAGCGCACATTTTGAAGTGTTTTGAAGATTAATGAATGGACATTAATGTAATAGCTAGGGAAGCGTACTTACTTTTGTGTTTTGGAGATTGTAAATAGATCTTGAGCATTGCTCTCATCTGTCGAATGTAGAGGCATTTATGCATAATGAATGGAAGTAGGTAGACTTAATTTAATAGATTAGACAGTTTTAGGAGCATAGGAGGTAGGAGAAAAAACGGATGATAGACACCCTCAACCCTTGTACCAACATAACATAATTCAAAACTGATAAGCTGTAGAGCTGCAGAGAGGAATATAGGAGGATAGAGAATTTTATGCATTTTAGTTGTTATTCTCCATGTACAGGAGCACTGTAATTAATAGAAGAAAGTTTTGATTCCAATCTATGTGTTTGTTATGGTTGTTGGAAGCACCTATTAAATGGTATGTTGCAGGCTTGTTTTCATTCTCTGTGTGCATTCTATTTCAATGCCAATGTGTGTGTGCATGCTCTAGAATTCTATGTTGAATGTTTGAATTCTGGATAAGGGGTGAATGAATTTCATTTGTTTCTCTTTCTGAGAACTCCTGCAAAGAGTGAAGTGGAGGGTCCGCAAGGAGTGCGTCGACCAGGTTCTATGTTTCATTTGAGAACCCTCAGAGGAGATTCAAATTGTGTCTTTACAGGCAAAGAGTGCTAGAAGAGCACAGAGTTGTGCAAGGTGTGCGTAGGATGGGTGGAACCTTGGATTTTACAAATCCAAGAGAAAAATTGAGAGACCGTTGTTGCAAGGAGTACATGGAGTCAAAGGCCCTAAATAACTAGATGTTATTTGAAATTTTTTGCAAGGAGTGCGTGCAGGGACCCTTTTGGAGGCCTTGAGTTTGCAAGTGGAAGCTCAGGAGGGTTAGAACCTCTCAATTGTTCCAAAGAGAGACGGAGGTTAAATTGGTTCACAGGAGTTAAGTTCAGGTGGAAGGACGGCAAGTCATTTGGCTAGAAGTCCTTGAGAATTTGAATCAGACAGTTGAATCACTTCAGGAGGAAGTGTCAAAATCCTGTGAACCATTGGATATCTTAGAACAACAAAGAGATTAGGACTGAGTGCCTTTTAAACAACCATAAGATCAGGAGGAGTAGTGACCGTCAGATCCAGATCAACAAGGACCATTGATCTCGTAGGTGAATTCACGTATCGAAATTCGGGGATTCGAGTGACCAGTGATTTGGGTCAAGTGTTGTAGATTTATGATTGGTGAAATCCCAATACATCCAGGACCATTGGATCGAGGGAGGCACACAGCCGTTGATCTCGCCGAAGGCACGATTTCAGAGTCGAGGATCCATAGAGGAAGAGGAATGGCTGTTGGTTGCCCACTTGAGTCGTGAAAGCCGAAAAATCTGTGTGGACAGGCGGCAAGAACCCACTCCGTAAGTAGAGTAAAGAAGAAGTGATAGGTGGCGTGCGCCCGTCGCTTTGGGTAAAGTAAACCTTCGTTGACAGATCACGTTTCAAGGATTCACAAGGGGAGGGCACGAGAAGTTGGTGTTACAACTCGCAATGTCGCAAGTTTTGAAAGGTGCTTGGATAAGGCTTGGCTGTGGTCCTATAGGTAAAGGGGATAAAGAGAGGGGCTTACACCTTAGCCCATTTGCATTTCGCGTTTCAGATTTTGCCAAGGGCTGGGGCATAGTATTCGAAGTGCCCCAACTCGCGATACTCAAAATTATTTGTGGGCTTAGGTAAGGAGTTTAATTAACCCTTGCCGAGGTTTAGAGAAGATATTGTGCGGATCTCAGCCTGAGGGCAGGAGGTTTGCACCACTACCCCCTCCTATTTTTCCCCTCTTCCTCTCTCTCTGACTCTCACTATCCCCCCCCATGACCTAGACCACGACATAGAGCTATATATAGAGTTAGACGATGACATAGATATTGACATAGACCATGACATAAACCCCTCATACTCTCACTCTCTCACTCTCTACCCCTCCCCAGACATAGTCTAATACCCCTAGGCCAAACCCCAACTGTAAATGTAAATGCAAATGTACTTAAGATGGTGAGTTGTTTGATATAATTTTTGCACACACCTTTCATGGTATAGTGCACACATGTACTGCACACTAAAATGATGAAGTGTCCACATTCTAGGATACCACGCGCAACAAACTTAAGTGAGTTTGATTTTGAGGCCAGAGAGCCTTTGTGTGTATGTTGTGTTTTATAGGCTGGTGAGCCAGTTATTATAATCTAGGAGGATTATGTGTTGAATTAGGCTGGAGAGCCCAGATGCTAAAGGCCAATGAGCCTATTTTTGTATATGTCTTATCATTAATATAATACATCGTTGTGTGTAGAACGACCATGATAAAAGAGTATGGGGTACTAAAATCCACCCGTTAGGGAAAGAGGGGGCTAAAAGTTAAGGATAAGGGGCTAAGATAGGGAACTTAAGCCAACAAAGAATATTATATTAATATTCCTTAAAGTATAAATTATGGATAATTATTTTATCCTAAGTTCTAAGGATGGGGACAAGTGGGCCAAAGTAGCTCTCAACATGACAAGTGTCACGTCGAGAACATACATACATAGAGTTTGGACTCAGTTCATTTTCCCATTCATTTCATCACCATGCACTCACTAATTCAGCTGTCCTTTGTACCTTCTATCACTATAGCCGTATATGTACTTGTATTTGTACCTAGATTGACTTAGGAGCTCGATTGAAGAAGCGGGTTGTGAGGCCTGTAAGAAACTCTCTCCATGTGAGAGAGGTTTGTAGGGAAGTGATTTTTCCAGAGGGAACTCAACGAAAACTATAGTGCTTTGAAAATTCATGTCCGACCTATTGATGAAGCCCTGGAAGGGAAATGAGGTAGTCAAATGATTGTTGAGCAGAGAAGGCGCACACTTCCTGGGGTGGGACAAGCATGTGGGGAATGAGAGGTTGTAGATTGTTAGTGTGAGTGGGCTCCAGGGAAAAAATCCTTATTGTTGATTGTGCAACTTCCAGTTGTCTCAACCTAGCCTAGGAATCCCTTTACCCGGGTGGAGTTTAGTCCCAACTCGGGGGAGACCTACTACTGAGAGTGATGAGTAGCGTGGTATAAGGCTGAGAGGTTCGTGGAAGGTTTGCATGCAGTTGGTGATATTTTTACCAAGATAAGTGTCAATTGTGTGTTAAATTACATGCTGGATTATTATGTATGCGCTTATTTTTATGGGTTTTCCTATGTTAGCTGCATGCTTATTTTTATTATTATTCTATATGAATTTGTGCATTCGCAGAATGTATTTGTCTATTTTAAGTTTTATATATAAAGTTCCGCAAGAGTTTTTGTGTGTATATGTTTTAATTTTGTATACAGTTCGATTTTTTTATGTTGCATAGCCCAGTTGGATGTTGGGGATGCCACAATATGGTATAAGAGCTTCAGTTTTCAACATTGAGCGTGGATGGGATGAGCAAGTTGAATTGAAGTGAAATTTCACAGAGAATTGATTGCAAGGTGGCTAAATTTCAAGTTATAGACTGTCCATGGTAAAAATTAGAAGCAATTGTGTGGAATTGGAAAAATCCCCAATTTTTGTTGTTAAATTCATGGGAAAATTGAGAAGTTTTGCCAAGTGGTGCGATATTCTTAATTTAATATCCGTTCTAGCAAATTCAGACCCGGAATTGGTCGAATTTGAAGTTACAGGGAAGCCATGAAAAATGGAGTGACATTAGTTGATTAAAATTCTCAATTTGTTGGTTGCCCGCTTGAGTCGTGAAAGCCGAAAAACCTGTGTGGATAGGCGGCAAGAACTCACCCCGTAAGTAGAGCAAAGAAGAAGTGATAGGTGACGTGCGCCCACCACTTTGGGTAAAGTCAACCTTCATTGATGGATCGCGTTTCGGGGATTCACAAGGGGAGGGCACGAGAAGTTGGTGCTCCAACTCGCAATGCCACGAGTTGTGAAAGGTGCTTGGATAAGGCTTGGTTGTGGTCCTATAGGAAAAGGAGTTGAAGAGAGGGGATTACACCTTAGCCCATTTTCATTTCATGTTTCGGATTTTTCCAAGGGCCAGGGCATAGTATTCGAAGCACCCCAACTTGCGAGACCCAAAATTATTTGCACCCTTGCCGAGGTTTAGAGAAGATCCTGTGCGGATGTCAGCCTGAGGGCAGGAGGTATGCACCACTACCCCCTCCTATTTTTCCCCTCTTCCTCTCTCTCTGACTCTCACTATCCCCCCCCCATGACCTAGACCACGACATAGAGCTATATATAGAGTTAGACGATGACATAGATATTGACATAGACCAT
>JASDQU010011777.1:131582-157643 GCA_032191745.1 Picea mariana
GGAGGTAGAGTATTTGGGTCATATTGTATCTCATGAAGGTGTCAAGGTAGACCCTAACAAGATTAAGGCCATGATGGACTGGCCGATTCCCAAAACATTGAAGAATCTTAGAGGATTTTTGGGTTTGACAGGTTACTACCGCAAGTTTGTTCGGAACTATGGAAGAATAGAAGCACCTTTAACGACACTAACTAAGAAGGATTCATTTTCATGGACTCCAGAGGCAACTAAATCTTTTGAACAACTTAAAGAGGTGATGTGTAAAGCTCCTGTCTTGACCACTCCAGAATTCACAAAAACCTTTATTATGGAATGTGATGCTTCGGGAAATGGAATTGGTGCTGTCTTAATGCAAGAAGGAAGGCCCTTGTCTTTTGAAAGTTGACCACTCAAGGGAAAGGACTTACATAAACCCATTTATGAGAAGGAAATGATGGCAATACTACATTCATTGAAGAAATGGCGTCCTTACCTAATAGGTAGGCACTTCAAGGTCAAAATAGATCATGATAGTCTTAAATACTTCTTGGAACAAAGACTATCTTCAGAAGAACAACAAAAATGGGTAACCAAGATATTGGGTTATGATTTTGAAATCCTCTATAAAAAAGGGAAGCAAAATGTTGTGGCAGATGCACTCTCAAGAAAGGATGAAGATGATGAGGCCTTTCTCTGTGCTATCTCGATCATCCAACCCGATTGGATAATAGAAGCAAGGGATGAATGGAAGAATGACGAAAAAGTGTGGACTCTCATTCAAAGGTTGCAGCAGGATTCCAGTGCATCAGATACATTTACCTAGAAAAATGATTCACTACGGTACAAAGATCACTTATATTTATGTAAGAACTCCCAAATCAAACAAAAGGTACTATTGGAATTGCACACCTCTCTAGTAGGAGGGCACTCAGGATTTTTGAAAACCTACCATAGAGTCAAGAAGGATTTTTTTTGGGATGGCCTTAAAACTGATGTTCAAATGTTTGTGGCAGAATGTTTGGTTTACCAACAAAATAAGGTGGAAACAATTAAGACCCCAGATCTTTTACAACCATTATCCATCCCAAGTCAGCACTGGGAGGAGGTTTCCATGGATTTCATCACAGGGTTACCAAAGTCTGAAGGAAAGAGTGTAATCATGGTGATTGTTGATAGACTGACCAAGTACGCACACTTTTGTGCACTCTCTCATCCCTTCAAAGCTAGTACAGTTGCCACTGCATTCATGGAGACAGTTCAAAAGCTACATGGCAGCCCAAAGATTATTGTAAGTGATAGAGATCCCATCTTCACTGGACATTTTTGGACAGAATTATTTTCTTGTTTGGGTACTCAATTGGCTCATAGCTCATCCTATCATCCTCAATCTGATGGACAAACCTAGATAGTGAACAAATCCCTGGAAGGATACCTTCGTTGCTTTGTCTCTGATAAACAACATGATGGTTCAAATGGTTACCCTTGGCAGAATGGTGGTATAACACTTCCTTTCATACTGCAACAAAAATGACACCATTTATGGCACTTTATGGATACCACCCTCCTTCCATCACTTCTTCTCTAAAAAAAAAATCTAAGGTTCAAGCAGTGGAAGATCACATCGAGAATCAAAAACAAGTTCTCCAAATCTTAAAGGACAACCTGACCATGGCATAGAATCGTATGAAACAACAAGCAGATCAACATCGTAGTGAAAGAAGTTTTGAAGTAGGGGATTGGGTGTTTTTAAGACTACAACCATACAAACATATGTCCCTCAAGCAAGCCAAGAAGGATAATAAATTATCACCAAAGTACTATGGCCCTTATAAGGTGTTGCAAAAGATTTGTACTATGGCATACAAATTGGAGTTGCCTGCATCTTCACGAGTACACCCAGTTTTCCATGTTTCATGCTTAAAGAAGGTTATAGGCGAAAAGATCCCAGTTCAAACTATATTTCTAGAACTTGATGAGGAAGGAAAAATCATATTGGAGCCTGAAGCCATCACTGACACAATAATTTGCCAGCTAAGGAATAGATCCATTTTAGAGTATCTCATTAAATGGAGGAAACTACCGGCTGAAGATTCCACTTGGGAAGATGAGTCCTTTATACAGAAGCATCCAGAGTTACTCAAGTGTTGCGGACAACACTTGTCTCAAGGGGAGGGGCATGTTAAGCCCTAATATTGGCTCATTACCCCTTAATTGGGGCATATTATATTAGTAATGTTATTTTATTTATGTCGGCTTTAGGCCATTAGTTTTAATTATACCTCCTAGTCTCCTATATATACCAAGGAGATATTTTCATTTTGAATCATCTTGTACTTGAACATTTAAGTGGGGTAAAAGGAGGTTGCCCCCTCGAAGAGGCTTATTATCTGAAATTATCTCTTTTTCAAGGTGTTGAGTACTTTTTCTGAGGTTTTTCTATGCTATATTGATGTTTGGTTCTTAACATGATGTGTGGAAAATAGGGGTGTGTTGCTGTGCACACTAAAATTAGGCGTTGCGCGGTGCAAAGTGGTAATGTGCACAAAAAACAATAATGGTGCACGGGTGTGCGCACTTAAATTCGGCGTTGCGTAGTGCAAAGTGGTAATGCACGGAAAATATTGGTGCATGGGTGTGCACACTTAAATTTGGTTTTGCACGTTGTAGAGTGGTAATGCAAGAAAAATAACGGTGCGCAAATGTCTGCACTAAATTTAGCATTGCGCGGTGTGGATTAGGTGTGTGCACGCATAATATTGGCGTGCATGGTGTACTTAAGTTTGGCATGGTGCAACACATAGAGTGCAATGCACGTGTAATATTAACATGTGACACAAAAATTTCACGCAACATGTATTAGTTGATGAACCAAAATTGTGCGCGTTAGATATTGACGCACAACACAAAAGTAGTATGCACCTGTTATTGGTGTGACAGAGAAGTGATCCACATTGGTTATAAGTGTGCGCAACATGCACTACCTTATGGTGTCACTGTGCATGCTAAATATGATTTTACATGTTTGAATTTGTGCGCACGAAGTCGTTTGGATGGTCTAGAAAAAAAAAAACTAGTGAATTTCTATGACATTTTATATTGTTTGAAGGTTATATTTTTGCAGCTCATTTTTGAGGCCCTAAATAACATTTTTAGCTATTCAAAAACCCCTAGAACAGAGTGTACCAAAGTACACTATGTATTTGCAGGTGAAATAAAAGATCTTAGAGAGATCTTTCTAATGATGTAAATCATTCGTCAAACAAAACATTTATGAGGAAGTTACATGACAAACAATGGAGGGTAAATTTTAAGACCCAACTAACTTCAAAAGGCCATAAATTTCTGCTCCAGAATTAGATTGAGGCACATGACCAGTCTATGGAAAGATATTGAACCACAAAAAGTAGTATTGGAGATGAATTAAAATTATAGGCATGTTAAAAATGTTTAAGACGACACAAAATGTACCTGTAGCATTTCGGACCAAAAACACTAATTGGCCTAGAACTTTAACAGACTGTAACTAGCAGCCCAGAACCCAGAAAGAGGTGAAACTTGGACAAACTTTCCAAAATATGTATATGAAGAAGCCTAATTGAGATCCTAAGAAAAACTATAATGGAGTATGTGAAAAAATACATAATGACAATGCAAATTTGCACCAAGTTGAAGTGTGAACAAAAACATTATTGGACAATTTTCAAATAACCATAAATTTCTTGTCAAGACTCAGAATTGAGCATGGAAGTAGGTGTTGGAAAGGTATTGGACAATAAAATATACATATTCACCTAGAAATTTGAGATGAATACACAATTTATAAGAAAATCAGAAGAAATAAGTTTGATATATTATTGAACCAGAATGGTTCATATTTTTCATGAAATTGATGATTCAGTTAACCTGACAAAGTTTTGTTGGTTGCACATTTTGCAGAGTTAACAACAACTAGATCAGAACATGATCAACTGAAAGTGAAGAGGGGTGAGAGATACACAGGGGTCTTAGAATCAGGAATATGATATCATAGGGATGGATGTCCATATGGGCATTGAAGGAACAAACTCAAATAGACATGGAGAAGGAAAAGAAGAAAACATGAATATGATAGAGACCATTAAAAATTTGCAAAAAGATTTTCCAAGACATAAAGTTGATAATGAAAGGCTTATGAAAGCCAAGGAGCAGTAGGAGGAATTCAACATGAATTTAATGCAAATCTTGAAAAAAATAGAAAATAAATTGGATAAGGACAGTGGCTCATGCAAATCAGGAAGTCACAGGTCTCCTGATGTGAAAATAAGAACAAGAAGTGTTAACATGCATCACCATCACTCCCCAAGGCATTCCAATAGGAGAGAACACAACAAATCAAGTCCATCCCCTGTCAGGAAGCATAATAGGTCTAGGGTGGATGAACTACGAGGAGAAATGAACAAAATCAAACCTCCTACATTTGATGGTGAGCACAAGAAGGATGAAGATGCAAAGACATGGTTGTTGGGCATGAAAAAGTATTTCAACTGCATAATTATTCTTCTCATGCAGAATGAAGAATTTCCATGTATCAACTCAACGAAAATACATCCATGTGGTGAGATCAGCTTGTGCAGGTGCATCACATTAAAGAGAAAAATGTTACTTGGAAGGAATTCAAGAAGTATTTCGAAAATAAATACTTGACTAAGAAATACTATGAAAAGAAAATGAAAGAGTTCTTTGAACTCAAACTTGGGAGTATGACCATAGATGAATATGAAAGAAGGTTTTTAGAACTATTGAAGTATGTCATCCTTCATCAAGGATGAGACATTTAGGATTAAGAAGTATTTGAGTGGATTTCTATCATTCATCAGTGACAAAATACAATATGATGATCCCAAAACATTGGAGGAGACCATAAGGCGAAGACATGATCAGCAAAAATAAATGTCTATATGATCAGCAAAAATAAATGACAACTTTCCAAAATTGTTGGGAAGACATGAAGAAATTCAATATGGATCAGAGGAAGAAGGGGACTAAGCCACCATTCTTCAGAAATAGTCCTCAAGGACAACCAACTTCTAGAGAACCTAGAATGATTGAGATGGGGGGAATGAGGTCAAAGAAACCACCTATTCAATGTTGGGGTTGTAAAGGAGATCATATGTTTAGAGATTGTCCTCACAGAGGTGAAAAAGTGATAACTATTCACAATGTACAACAAGCTGAAACAATGGAAGACATGGGTAGAAATGTACCAAGGATCTATGCATCCCTGGACAAGAAACACACAAAGTTTTAGTCACATACGATTGAAGTGGAAGGTATGATCAACAACCAAACCATTGCTATTTTAATTGATTCCCGATCTAGTCATAGTTATATAGATCCTAAGATGGTGGAAAATTTTCATTTGCCAAAAAGAAAGCATGGAAAATCTTGGTTGGTGCAGCTGGCTACTGGAGAAAAAAAAAGTTAATGAGATGGTTAAGTCATGTCCTATGGACATGAATGGAATGAACACCGCGACAGATTTGAACATCTTTCCTTTAGGTTCCTATGACTTTCTAATTGGGATGGATTATTTTGACCAACATCATGCTATCCTAGATTGTCATAACAAAACATTTACTTGCTTGGATGAGGAAGGGAACCTAAGGACAATGTAGGGAATTCCCAGGGAAGTAACCATAAGAGAAATTTCAGTATTGCAGTTGAAGAAATGTTATAGAAAAGGCTGTCAAATATTTGTAGCACATATGAAAGAGACACCTAAATATAAGGTGTTAAATATTGAAGATTATGCAGTCCTAAAAGAGTTTGAAGATGTATTTAAGGAAATACCAAGATTACCCCTTAAAAGAGACATTGATTTGTCCATAAATTTAATGCCTGGAGAAACTCCAGTATTCAAGACTTCCTACAGGATGAGTACACTAGAATTGAAGGAGTTTCAAATGAAACTTGAAGAGATCCTAAAAAAGGGGTATATATTCCCAAGTGTATCACCTTGGGGCGCCCCGGTTTTATTTGTGAAGAAGAAGGATGGAACATTGAGACTTTTCATCGACTTTAGGCAATTGAACAAGGTAACTGTGAAGAATAAATATGATTTGCCAAGGATCAATGACCTCTTTGATTAGTTACAATATGCAAAAATATTCTCCAAGATTGATCTTAGGTTAGGTTATCATCAAGTAAAAATTAAGGAAGAAGACATCGGTAAGACTGATTTCATAACAAGGTATGGTCATTATGAGTTCACAGTGGTGCCATTTGGGTTATCAAATGCACCAGTTGTCTTCATGTGTTTCATGAATGGTATTTTTAGAGAATACTTACATAAGTTTGCCATTGTATTTTTAGATGACATTATTATATATTATAAATCAGAGGAAGAGCATGAACAACACTTGATGAGGGTATTACAAGTATTAAGGGAGAATCAGTTGTACGCCAAGTTGAGCAAGTGCTCATTTTATCATAACAAAATTCATTATTTGGGGCATATCATTTCAGAGGAAGGGATAATAGTGTATCTTGAAAATATAGAAGCCATTAGAGGATGGTTAGTGCTAAAGAATGTGACAGAGGTCAGATCATTCATGGGCCTTGCAGGTACCTATAGGAGATTTATTGAAGGATTCTCAAAGATTACACACCTAATAACTTCCTTGCAAAAGAAGGTTGTGAAGTTTTAGTGGACATTGTATTGTGAAAAGAGTTTCCAACACTTGAAGAAATTATTAACCAATGCTCCAATTTTATGGATTGTAGATACAAATGAAGACTTCATTGTATGCACAGATGCATGTAAAGAAGGACTTCGTGGAGTCCTCAGTCAAAATGGGGTTGTTGTATGTTATGAATCCAAGAAGTTGAAGGAGCATGGAAGACACTATGCCACTCATGATTTGGATTTTCCAGCCATAGTGCATGCCTTGAGGAAGTGGAGGTATTACCTCATGGGGAAAAGGTTCGAGATGAGGACATACCATAATGGTCTGAAATATTCATTTGATCCGCCAACACTAAATGCTAGGAAAAGCAGATGGTTAGAATTGCTTAGTGAATATGACTTTGATATAAAGCATATCAAATGGAAAGAGAACAAGGTGGCTGATGCACTCAACAGAAGAGTGCATGAGTTGCATGCTACAACTATCAACATGTACCAATCAAATTTGAAAGACATAATCTTGGAGGCTGCAAAATTAGATTTGCAATACAAGGAATTAGTAACAAAATTACAGCAAGGTATTTTGCAGCAAAAAATGTAAGACTATAATATAGAAAATGATGAAATTCTAATGTACAAGGGTAGAATTTATGTACCAAATTCCTAGGAATTGAAAAATCTGATATTGAGAGAAATGCATAATGTACCTTATGTTGGGAAGCCAGGTTATCCGAAAACTATTGTATCTGTCAAGAGAAAATATTATTGGCCAGGAATGAAGAAATAAATTATTGATTTTATTGTCAAATGTTTGGAGTGTCAAAAGATAAAGGCTGAGCATAGACACCCAGCTGGTTTACTGCAACCATTATCCATTCCTGAGTGGAAATGGGAAGTTGTAAAAATAGATCTCATCACGAAACTACCTAGAACAAACAAGAAGCATGATTCTATTATGGTAGTGGTGGATAAGCTTACTAAATCTATCCATTTTATTCCAGTAAATATCACTCACAAGGAAACCAACATTCTTGATGTTTATATGAGAGAAATTGCTCGATTACATGGTATACCCAAGACAATTGTGTCTGACATAGATCCAAAATTTACATCAAATTTTTGGAAAGGATTATTTAAGGGATTTGGAACAAATTTGAATGTTAGTATATCTTATCATCCATAATCAAATGGACAAATAGAGAGGGCGAATCAAGTGATTGAGGATATGTTGAGGATGTGTGTGATGGATAAACCATAAAAATGGGAAGACTACCTACACTTAATAGATTTTTCTTATAACAATGGGTACTGAGCATCTCTAAATATGAGCCCATTTGAGGCACTGTATGGTAGAAGGTGCAACACACTGGTAAGTTGGGATAACCCAACATATAGAGAATTATTTGGACCATAATTACTGAGGGAAATGGAAGAGCAAATGTTGAAAATATAACAAAATTTAAAGGCTGCACAAAACAAGAAGAAAAACAATGTTGATAAGGGCATAACTGACAGGGAATTTAAAGTGGGTGGCCATGTATTCTTGAAAGTGAAAGCCAACAAAATTTCCCTGAAGTTGGGAAATTTTTCAAAGTTTGCATCTTGCTATTGTGGGTCATTCGAAATCCTAGAGAGGAATGGGCCTGTATCATACATGCTTTCCTTACCTACATCAATGACCATTCATAATGTATTTCATGTATCATTGCTTAAGAAATATATACCTGATGCTAATCATGTTATTGATTGGAATGTGATTCAAGTGGAGCAAGAAGACACTTTCCAAGTACATCTGGTATGTATTATGGATCGAAAAATCAAACAACTCTGAAATCGATCCATAGAGCTTGTAAAGGTCCAATGGACCTGGTACGGTCCTAAGGACACAACTTGGGAGCATGAATATGCTATGCGGGAATAATACTCACATCGTTTTCAGGATTTTTGAAATTTTGGTTGTATATGTGTATATATTGCACTAAAGAAAATGCATAAATAAGAGGAGGGGAATGTAATACCCCTAGGCCGAACCCCAATTGTAAATGTAAATGGAAATGTACTTAAGCTGGTGAGTTGTTTGATATCATTTTTGCATGCACCTTCCATGGTATAGTGCGCACATGTACTGCACACTAAAATGATGAAGTGTGCACATTCTAGGATACCGCGCGCAATAAACTTAAGTGCGCATGATTTTGAGGCCAGAAAGCCTTTATGTATATGTTGTGTTTTATAGGGTGGTGAACCAGTTATTATAAGATATGAGTCTTATGTGTTGAATTAGAATGGAAAGCCTAGATGCTAAAGGCCAGTGAGCCTATTTTTGTATATGTCTTATCATAAATATAATACTTCGCTGCATGTAGACCAACAACGATAAAAGAGTATGGGGAACTAAACTCTACTAGTTAGGGAAAGGGGGGATAAAATTTAAGGATAAGGGGCTAAGCTAGGGAGATTAAGCCAAAAATGAATATTATATTAATATTCCTTAAAGTATGAAGTATGAATAATTATTTTATCGTAATTTCTAAGGATGGGGACAAGTGGGGCAAAGTAGCTCTCAAAATGAAAAGTGTCAAGTTGGGAACATGCATACATATAGTTTGGACTTAGTTCATTTTCTCATTCATTCCATCATCATGCACTCACTGATTCAACTGTCCTTCACACCTTCCTATCACTATACCCATATCTGTACCTATTTCTATACCCGGTTTGACTTAGGAGTTGGACTGAAGAAGCAGGTTCTTAGTCTTGTAAGCAACTCTCTCCAGGTGAGAGAGGTTGATAGGGAAGTGATTTTCCTATAAGGAACTCAATGATAGCTATAGTGCTCTCAGAATTCCTCTCTAGCCTATTGCTGAAGCCCTGGAAGGGAAGTGGGGCAGCCGAAGGATTGTTGAGTAGAGAAGGAGAACACTTCCTGGGGTGGGACATGTATGTGGGGAATGAGAGGTTGTAGGTTGTTAGTGTGAGTTGGCTCCTAGGATGGAATCCTTCCTGTTGACTGTGCAACTTCTAGTTGTATCAGCGTAGCCTAGGAATCACTTTGCCCGTGTGGAGTTTAGTCCCAGCTCAGGGGTGACCCACTATTGAGAGTGATGAGCAGTGTGGTCTAAGGCTGGGAGGTTCATGGAAGGTCTGCACGCAGTTGGTGATATTTTTACCAAGATAAGTGTCAATTGTGTGTTAAATTACCTGCTACATTATTATGTATGTGTTTATTTTTATGGATTTTTCTTGTGTGTGTTGCATGTATATTTTTATTATTATTCTGTATGAATATGTGCATTTGCATAATGTATTTGTTTGTTAAGTTATATACATAAAGTTCTGTAAGAGTTTCTTTGTGTATGTGTTTTAATTTTGTATACAGTTCGGAAATTTTTATGTGGCATAGCCCAGTTGGATGCTAGGGATGCTACACATAGACCTAGACCATGACCTAGACCTAAACCGTGACATACCATTTCCATTTTTGTTACCAATTAATACCATACCATAGAATATCATATCCAATGCATACCATACCACTTCGAATGCATACCATACCATTTCCAATGCCAATGCATACCATACCATACCATACAATGGCAAGGAAATGCATACCTTGCCAATGCATACCATACCATTTCCAATGCATACCATACAAGGAAATGGAAAAGAAATGCATACCATACCATAAAACACTATTTCCATTTCCATTGCCAATGCAT
This sequence comes from Picea mariana, assembly GCA_032191745.1. NCBI lineage: Eukaryota > Viridiplantae > Streptophyta > Pinopsida > Pinales > Pinaceae > Picea > Picea mariana. The sequence goes on from JASDQU010011777.1 coordinate 141,945, forward strand.
ACCATATCATTTCCATTTCCAATGCATACCATACCATACTATACCATACCATTTCCAATGTATACCATACAAGGCAACGTAAAGGCAATGCATACCATACCAATGCATACTATACCATTTCCAATGCATACCATACCTTTTCCATAGCATGCCATTTCCAATGCATAACATACCATTGCCAATGCCAATGCATACCATACCATACCATACCATACCATATCAATGCATACCATACCATACCATACCATACCATATCAATGCATACCATACAAGGCAATGGAAAGAAAATGCATACCATACAAGGCAATGGAAAGAAAATGCATACCATATCAATGAATACCATTTCCATTTCCAATGCATACCATTTCCATTTCCATTACCAATGCATACCATCCCATACCATACCATTTCCAATGCATACCATACCATTTCCATTTCCATTGCCAATGCCAGTGCATGTGGCACCATACCATACCATACCATACCATTGCCAATGCATACCATACAAGGAATGGCAAGGCAATGCATACCATACCAATGCATACAATTTCCATTGCCAATGCATACCATTGTCATCGACATTGCAAATGCATACCATACCATACCATTGTCATTTCCATTTCCAATGCCAATGAATAATTGTTGTCCCTTGACCAAGTTTTGGGAGATCCTTGGTCAATTTTGACCTATTTTTGGACTTCGACAGCCCGTCGAAGAAGGAGTGCAAGACGAATCAGAGATCCTAGGATCTCGGCCCCTTTTTGGGATTTGGGATTATGTAACGGGTATGGGATGTCGGCCCATGGGTTTACCCATGTTTAGGCCTATTTTGTAATGTATAAATAGATGTCTAGGCTATGTAAGAGTAGGACAAGATATGCATATCTGTGTGATACTGGGCTAAGTGCTAAAACGAATGGCTAAGTGCTAGATCTATGTGATTGAAGGATTGTAATTTCTTTTTGCATACTGTGTGAGGCTTGGAGAGCTAGGTGCAAGGAGTTGTAAGAAGGAGGATCTGGTGGAGTGTGAACAGATCTCCTGTCTTTTGTGGAGTAGGATTTTGATGCTATGTGCTTGTAAGAAGCTTGACCAAAGATAATAAAGAAGAAGAGTTGGTGGATGTAGCCCCATGGTGGGGGTGAACTACGTAAATGTTGAGTTGCTTACTTTGTGTGATGCATTGATATGTTTATGTCTTTACTTGCTAAGTTCTTTGATATAGATAGATAGATCTGTATATGTTTGGTGCTAATAATGTATATGAACATTAGATCTGACCCATGTGAATGTGCTTAGTGCTTGAATCTTCTAGATCTAATCTACCTCTCTATGATAGTGCCTAAATACATTAGATCTGAGTGAATGATGCGATGCTTTGTTTTATATTCACAATAGACTAGTGGTTAAATATTGATGATATTTCGGTGATAAGTTATCTGTTAAGTATTACAGTCACAGACCTGTCTCCCAGCTAAGGTTGCAGACACCTGAGTCTTGCAACCACCCCTGCCTCTATCTCAGGTGAGACTTCATCTTCTTCGTAGGTGTTGTCGAAAGGGCCAGTAGTTAGGGTTTTGTTGGTGAGTTGTTGTAGCGTTGAACCCTGGGTCTGCCCCTGTGCCAACAAATGGTTCCAATGCGGGGACCTGAAACTGTGATTGCTGGGATCTAAGGAAGAATAAACTTTGTGAAAAGATTAGAACTGAAATTGTGGAAGCTCTGTGCATAGATCTGTCTCTCTAGTGCGCAGTATTCTACTTGAGTTATAAAGCTCTGTGTTAAATAAAAGAGGTCATATCTAAAGAAAATAGGTCAGATCTAAAGAAAAGAGGTCAGATCTAAAGAAAATAGGTCAGATATGAAGAAAAGAGGTCAGATCTGAAGAAAAGAGGTAAGATCTGCAAGCTCTGTGCTCTGATAAAGGTTAGAATAGTGAAAAGTTCTAGATTTGCAAGCTTTGTGCTCTCTAGAAGTAAGATAAGTGGAAATTTTTGTTTCAAAAGTATAGATCTAGGTATGTTTGATAGATTCTGTCCTAGCTTGAAAACTAGGGCACTAATAGATGAAATAAGGGTTGATATGCGTAGATATGATAAGAATAGTGAAAGATATATTATACCTGTGCATAGAAAAAATGTTTGGACTAACAAGTGTATGCAGGATCCTAGAAAGAAATGTTTGCAGGTTATTTACTATGATCCTAGCGCGTAGTACAGAAAGAGCTCAGAATCATTTAAAAGAAAGAGAGGATTAACCCTCTGTTACAGTTGCAGAAAACCAATACATCTTGCTAAGGAATGCCTTGGGAGAAGACCTAGTTGTCTTTGTTGCAAAGCTATGGACCATGAAGTATTGGATTGCCCTAGAATGATTGCTAAGCTTGAAGGAATGAACATGAGACAAGAAAACCCTAAGGCACATCCAGAAATGGAAAAACCCCATAAAGAATCAGAGAAAGTATTGCTATAGACCAGAGAAACCCTGAATGATCACCAACATTTTAGCTTATCAGAGATATTCAAAGAAAATGAATGCCTTGAAGCAAGAATAGCAGACTTCGACATTGACTGTGTTTTAGATGAGGAAACATAGGTGAATATCATGACAAAAAGAACTTGGGAACTTTTAGGGAAGCCTGTTATGACTCCTTCATTGGGAGGAATAGGGATATTTAGAGGAAAGATGATAAACCTATGTGGAAAGCTCACCAGGATATCTATGAATGCCAATGGAACTTCAACAAAGGAATATTTTGATATTATTAGATTTATTGAGAACAACGCCCCATTTACCATGTTACTAGGAAAACCTTGGATTGAAAAAGATCACGCCATAAGGAAAGAAGAAGAAATTTTAGAGCAGAAGAAGCAAGAGTTAAAAGATTTCATGACTAGAAGGATCACACACTTGATTAAAGAACAAAATAATAGATCAAATCTATTTAACACCAGAGACTCAGATGTTGAAGTTGCAAGAACACTAGACGACCCTCAGAAGATTGAAGTATCCATTCCAACTAAAGAAGAAGTATCACCCTCGAATCTTAGGAAATAATCTAAACAGTGCAAAGTAACTATGCCAAAAGAAGATAAGAATCAAAATGGAAAAAGGAATACCAAGATGAAGCTCACTGGGAATAAGGCTAGAAAGCTAAGTAAGAAGAGAGCTAAGCTTGACAAGTTACAGAAGGTTTTGGACTTTCTGTAACAATATAGACTTTGGGACCAATATAACCATTCGACCGACCCTCCGAATGGGTAGAAAGGCATTTATGGTTCACCACCAAACCGTTTGACCGTTCTGTAATGAACATAACACAGTTAATGAAGGCTTATCGCCCATTGCAAGAGATCCATTGCCAAGTTTTCTATTTATCCCGTCACGCCATGCACCGAGAACACTTTTTCTAACTATGAATCTGAGCCCGCAGACTTGTTGATTTTATATAGTGATTATTGCATTATTTCCTTCTATCCTATTGTAGTGTCTAAGTTACTCCTCGAACCCAAATATTTTCAACCCCGAGCGTGTATGTTAGACAAATTCAGCACTGCAGAGAAAATTGTCGAAGAAGTTTTGATCGACCTCATGACTGAAAGAGTCATGTCGATGTCTGCAGGTGTACAAGATTCATAGAAAAGGATAGTGCAATCCTCTCCGTTGACTTCTCGCGGAGACAGACCATCCCGACCATCAGCAGAAAAGAGAACCAAGCATAAAGACGACCTTGCAAATGCAAAACTGATTCCAACCATATTTCTCGATTACATCCCACCTCTGGCTGGCRCAGTGAATCATGATAGTCTACCACATGATTTTGAATATACCATAGTTACTGCGTACCTCCCGAAGGGGATGCGTGCAGTGCGAACAGAACAGGACAAGATCGCAACACTAAATTTCAACGATTTTAACCTCAGAGATCGCAAGATCTATGGAATTCTCTCCCCATACAAGTACCTGATGAGAACTAAAAGAAAACTTGAAGATCATCCCCCAGTCATGGATGATGAACCTCGCACAGTCCACCTTGCTGAACGTCATGAAGATCCCACACTTCAGAAAACACCAGGAAGTCAACTCCTGTGTCAAGCTGCTACTGTCGTGTTACCATGGTGGCTACTTATGTCTAGACCGTTGCATTACAGTTCACCCAACACTGATCCACAGGATCACAAGCCTGAGTATGCAAGGACCTGACCCACATGAATTTTATCCAGGAAAAGCCACAGATCATGCACTTTCACAAAAGATCAAGGACACCTATGACGTTGTTGAGAAGGGAACAAGAGGCTACAAGGTAGCTTCCATCTAGAGCAACATAGTGCACCTCACATGTAAACTAATAAATGGAAAGTTAGTAAGGAAGAACCAGCCTATGTAGGTCACTGGATTTATTGTTGACCTCACAGGGAAGTGCGTGAAAGGCCTATAGATGAACTAGGCAAATTACCTAGCTAATCATTTGGAACTAGATTGTCGAGAAGCACAGGATCAGGGTTATGAATTTCATTTTAGTTGGCTCCTCGTACTCATTGCATTTTTTCCCTGGGAGATGCCGAAAGGAGTGACCTTCCCTGACATAGAGTCATTTGAACCACTTGTAGCGAAGTTAGCTACCATGTGGTATTCAACACATATGAACAAACAATGGTAGTCAGGTGTTTTGTTCCACACAAACTACCTCCAGTTAAAGTGATCCATCGAAGACAAGCCTCGCATGACTCCAAACACCTTACATAGGTTCCGACCACTGTTGAAGTTCAGTGTAGATCAACACTTCACCTACATTACAGCGTGGGCAGATGAACATAAAGAACAAATCCAGGCATATTATAAGCTTACATAAGAAAACCTGGAGGAAATCACTAAGGAATGGTCTTCTAACCTCCTTATCCCCACCAACCCCATAGAGATATCTGATATTGATAGCCCAGAGGACACCCATAAAGAATAGAATACACCTGGGAAAAATAATATAGAGGAGATCCAAAACTTAAGAAACACCTCAGGGAATACTGCTTCCATGTCACCTAGTTGAGGGGGTGGTGACGAAGTAGAAGTTGAACAGAGGCCCAACGAAGTAACACCACCCAGAGATGAGGAGGATCCCTCGAAGAAGAGGAAGGTTTCCCCCCTGAAACCTTCTTCCCTGAAGAAGTCAAAAGCTACCATGACCAAGATGCAGACTATCCTCACCTCTACCGATTTGGACTTCATCATAGCAGCCGTGAATGATGCTTCACTGGAAATAGCAGACAAACAAGTGGCCAAGCAGGAAGAAATGTCTGATAGGATTGAATTCGAACTCTGAGGGGTTCAACAGGCCCTTCAATCCAATTGTGTAGTCTCCAATGCGTTGGGAGAACAAGAGTTGGGAGATTATCTAGCCCAACTCCACCGATTAGCTGATACAGTCCAAGCTTGCCTTTGCTGAGCACAAGAGGAAACAGAACAAGCCACCTAGGCTTTCACACAAGTACAAGGAGTAATTTTTGAACTGGAGAACAGGAAAATAAATCTCTCCAAGGGAAGTTCAATGAAGAAAAACCACAAATACAACAAGGAAAAGAACAATTGCTCGCAGAGCAACTCGAAGTGAAAGAAGCGGTCAGCAGAGCACTTCGTTCTGTGATGATCGTAGCAATAAAGGCAGAGGATCGAGTCATGCAGCAACTGAGCAGCTTGCAGAAGCCATCCAATAGTTACAACAATGCATAGTAGAATTAGAGCTCTGCGCAGTGCTCGAGACTCCACAGGAGGTAAGGGACCAAAGAGAAGCAATTGCTCGAAGCGCAATTGAGAGAATACAATCCCTTACTATGGAATGTAAGAAAATTACTGATTGCAGTGCCCAGACCTATGAGAAACTCACAAAGAATCCAGAACTGAAGGCACTGGAGTCGCAAATCCAAGAGGCAAAGTATCAAGCCGAAATGATACAGGCACAGTTGGATCCCTTGTCAGTTGTGGAAAGAATGAAGTGCTCCCAAGAAAAATGCACTGCCCAACAATAGATCCACACTATCTAGAGCAGGGTTATGGAAGTAACTCAGAGGCTCCAACCTGTACAAGATAAGGCCTATCAATTGTTCGCAGAAGTCCAAGGCCAAGCAGTAGAATTGGAGCAGGTTGTTATTGCAGCTGAACAACGCCTGGAGGGACCTGTGAACGAGGTAGTCATTCAACAGATCGCTAAACAAGAGGCCATGGAACAACAACAAGTCGAAGCATCTCAAGCCAAGATCGAGGCTTTCAAAGTAGAACAGCCTAGATCAGAGTAACTCGGGATGAGTCATAGGTGAGTGTTGGGGGCCTGTTGGCCCTTGACCAAGTTTTGGGAGATCCTTGTTCAAGTTTGACGTATTTTGGGACTTCGACAACCTGTCAAATAAGGAGCACAAGACGAAGCATACATCATGGGATATCAACCCCCTTTTGGGTCCTTTTTGGGATTTGGGATTATGTAATGGGTATGGGATGTCGGCCCTTGGGTTCACCCATGTTTAGGCCTATTTTGTAATGTATAAATATATGTCTAGGCTATGTAAGAGGAGGACAAAATATGCATATTTGTGTGATATTGGGTTAAGTGCTCAAACAAATGGCTAAGTTCTAGATCTATGTGATTGAAGGATTGTAAGTGCTTTGTGCATACTATGTGAGGCTTATAGAGCTAGGTGCAAGGAGTTGTAAGAAGGAGGATCTGGCGGAGTGTGCACAGATCTACTGTCTTTTGTGGGGTAGGATTTTGATGCTATGTGCCTGTAAGAATCTTGACCGAAGATAATAAAGAAGAAGAGTTGGTGGAAGTAGCTCCAAGTTGGGGGTGAACCACATAAATGTTGAGTTGTCTTGCTAAGTGCTTTGATATAGATAGATAGATCTGTATATGTTTGGTGCTAATAATTTATATGAATGTTAGATCTTACCCATGTGAATGTGCTTAGTGCTTGAATTTGCTAGATCTAATCTACCTCTCTATGATAGTGCCTAAATACATCAGATCTGAGTGAATGATGCGATGCTTTGTTTTATCCGTGCAGTAGAATAGTGGTTAAATATTGATGAAATTTCAGTGCTAAGTGCTTTGTTAAGTATTACAATCACAGATCCGTGTCCCAGCTAAGGTTGCAAACACCTGAGTCCTGGAACCACCCCTGCCTCTACCTTGGGTGAGAGTTCATCTGCTTCACAGGTGTTGCCAAAAGGCTTTGTAGTTAGGGTTTTTTTGTTTCTTTGTTGTAGTGTTGAACCTTGGATCTGCCCCTGTGCCAACAAATGGTTCTGATGCTGGGACCTGAAACTGTGATTGCTGGGAACTAAGGAAGAAGAATCTTTGTGCAAAGATCTGAACTAAAACTGTGGAAGCTCTATGCATAGATCTGTCGCTCTAGTGCGCAATAGTCTACTTGATTTATAAATCTTTGTGCTAAATAAAAGAGGTTAGATCTAAATAAAATAGGTCATATCTGAAGAAAAGAGGTCAGATCTGCAAGCTCTGTGCTCTAATAAAGGTAAGAATAGTGAAAATTTTTAGATTTGAAAGATTTGTGCTCTGTAGAAGTAAGATAAGTGGAAATTTTTGTTTCAAAAGTATGGATCTAGGTATGTTTGATAGATTATGTCCTAGCTTGAAAAATAGGGCACTAATAGATGAAAGAAGGGTTGATATGCGTAGATATGATAAGAGTAGTGAAAGATATATTATACCTATGCTTAGAAAGAATGTTTGGACTAACAAGTGTATGTAGGATCCTATAAATAAATGTTTGTAGGTTAGCTACTATGATCCTAGCACGCAGTACAGAAAGAGATGGGAATCATTTAAAAGAAAGAGAGGATTAACTCTCTGTTACAGTTGCAAAAAATTGGAACATATTGTTATGGAATGCCCTAGGAGAAGACCTAGTTGTCTTTGTTGCAAAGATATGAACCATGAAGTATTGGATTTCCCTATAATGATTTCTAAGCTTGAAGGAATGAACATGAGACAAGAAAACCCTAAGGCAGATCCAAAAATGGTAGAACCCTAGAAAGAATCAGAGAAAGTATTGCTACAGATCAAAGAAACCCTGAATGATCACCGACATGTTAGCTTATCAGAGATATTCAAAGAAAAATATTTCCTTGAAGCAACAATAGGAGACTTTGACATTGACTGTGTTCCATATGAGGAAACACGGGTCAATATCGTGACATAAATAACTTGGGAACTTTTAGGGAAGCCTGCTATGACTCCTTCATTGGGAGGAATAGGGCTATTTAGAGGAAAGTTGATAAACCTATGTGGAAAGATCACCAGGATATCTATGAATGCTAATGGAACTTCGACAGAGGAATATTTTGAGATTATTATATTTATTGAGAACAGTGCCCCATTTACCATGTTACTAGGAAAACCTTGGATTGAAAAAGATCAGGCCAGAAGGAAAGAAGAAGAAGAAATTTTAGAGCAAAAGAAGCAAGAGTTAAAAGATTTCATGACTAGAAGGATCACACACTTGATTGAAGAACAAAAGAGCATGTCGAATCTATTTAACACCAGAGACTCGAATGTCGAAGTTTCAAGAACACTAGATGAACCTTAGAAGATTGAAGTATCTATTCCAGCTAAAGAAGAAGTATCACCCTCGAATCTTAGGAAAGAATCTCAACAACGCGAAGTAACTATGCCAAAAGAAGATAAGAATCAAAATGGAAAAAGGAATACTGAGATGAAGCTCACTGGGAAGAAGGATAGAAAGCTAAGTAAGAAGAGAACTAAGATCGACAAGTTACAGAAGGTTCCAGAGGAAACTTTGTAGAAGGAAAATTTGCAAAATTGGAACTTCGTCGAGTTAACAGAACAATGTCACATGACACTTTGCCAAGGCGAAGAAATATAGCCATTGCGACCAATATAACCATTCGAACAAACCTCTGAATGAGTAGAAAGGAATTTATGGTTTTCCACTAGACCGTTGGACCGTGCCATAATGGACAAAACAGAGTTAATGAAGGCTTCTCGCCCATTGCAAGAGATCTGTTGCCAAGTTTTCTATTTATCCTGTTGCACCGTGCATCGAGAACACTTTTTCTAACCGTGAATCTGAGCCCATAGACTTGTTGAGTTTATACATTGATCATTGCACTATTTCCTTCTATCGTATTTTGGTGTCTAATTTACTCCTCGAACCCGAAGATTTTCAACCCTGAGCATGTATGTTGGACGAATTCAGTGTTGCAAAGAAAATTGTCGAAGAATTTTTTATCAACCTCATGACTTAAAGAGTCAAGTCGATGTTTGCAGGTGTACAAGATTCATCGATGAGGATGGTGCAAACCTCTCTGACGACTACTCGCGGAGCCGGACCATCTCGATAATTAGTAGAAAAGAGAACCAAGCATAAAGACGACCTCGCAAATGCAAAACTGATTCCAACCATATTGCCTAATTACATCTCGCCTCTGGCTGGCGCGGTGAATCATGATAATGTACCATGTGATTTAGAATATATGATAGTTACTGCGTACCTCCCCAAGGGGATACCCGCAGTGCGAACAAACCAGGACAAGATCGCAACACTAAAGTTCATCGACTTTAACCTCAGAGATCGCAATATCTATGGCATGCTCGCCCCATACAAGTACCTGACCATAACTAAAGGAAAGAACTCGAAGATCATACCCCAGTCATGGACGATGAACCTCATGTAGTCCACTCTACTGAACGTCATGAAGATCCCACACTTTCGAAGACACCAAGAAGTCAACGCCTGTGTCAAGCTACTACTGTCATGTTACCATGGTAGCTACTTATGGCTAGAACACCACATTACATTTGACCCAACATTGATCCACAGGATCACAGGCCTAAGTATGCAAGGACCTGACCCGCAAGACTTTTATCAAGGAAAAGTCGCAGATCGCGCACTTGCACAGAAGATCAAGGACACCTATGGTGATGTTGAGAAGGGAATAGGAGGCTACAAGCTAGCTTCCATCAAGAGCGACGCAGTGCACCTCGCATGTCAACTAATAGCTAGAAATTTAGTAAGGAAGAACCAACCTATGCAGGTCACCGAATTTGTTGTTGACCTCGAAGGGAAGTGCGTGACAGGCCTACAGATGAAATCGACAAAATATCTAGTTAACCAGTTGGAAATAGATTACCGAGAAGAACAGGATCAGGGTTATGAATTTCATTTCAGCTGGCTCCTGGTCCTCATTGCATTTGTTGCCTGGGAGATGCCGGAAGGAGAATCCTTCCCCGACATAGAGTCGTTCGAACCACTTGCTGCGAATTTCGCTACCCTGTGGTATTCAATAGATATGAACAAACAGTGGTAGTCGAATGTTGTGTTCCATACATACTACCTCTAGTTAAAGCGAGCCATCGAAGCCAAGCCTCGCAGGACTCCAAACACCTTACAAAGGTTCCGACCACTGGTGAAGTTCAATGCATATTATCACTTCACCTACATTACAGCACAGGAAGATGAACATAAAGAACATCTCCAGACATATTATAAGCTTACAGAAGAATACCTAGAGGAAATCACTAAGGAATGGTCCACTGACCTCCTTATCCCCGCCAACCCTGTAGAGATATCTGATATTGACAGCCCAGAGGACACCCATAAAAAACAGAATACACCCGGGCAGAAGGAGACTGAGGAGGTCCAAAACTTAAGCAACACTTCAGGGAAAACTACTTCCATGTCACCTGTCCGAGGGGGTGGTGACGAAGTAGAAGCTGAACAGAGGCCCAAAGAAGTAACACCGCCCAGAGATGAGGAGGATCCCTCTAAGAAGAGGAAGATTCCCCCCATGAAACATTCTTCCAGGAAGAAGTCGAAAGTTACCATGACCAAGATGCAAACCGTCCTCACCTCCAACGATTTGGACTTCATCATAACAACCTTGAACTATGCTTCACTGGAAATAACAGACAAAAAAGCGGCCAAGAAGGAACAAATGTATGATAGGATTGAAGTCGAACTCCGAGGAGTTCAATAGGCCCTTCAATCCAGTCGCACAGTCTCCACTTCGCTGGGAGAACCAGAGTTGGGAGATGAGCTAGCCCAACTCCACCGACTAGCTGATACAGTCGAAGCTCGCCTTTGTCGAGCATAAGAGGAAAATAGAACAAACCACCTAGGATTTGACACAAGTACAAGGAGTACTTTCTGAACAACGTCGAGCTGCAGAATAGGAAAATATTGATCTCCAAGTAAAGTTCGATGAAGAAAAAGCACAAATACAACAAGGAAAAGAACAGTTGCTCCCAAACCAACTCAAAGTGAAAGAAGCAGTCAGTAGAGCACTTTGTTCTGTGATAGTCGTAGCAATAAAGGCATAGGATATTGTCACGCAGCAAGTGGAGAAGCTCGCAGAAGCCATCCAACAGTTACAACAATGCATAGCAAAGTTAGAGCTCCGCGCAGTGCTCGAGACTCCATAGGAGGTAAGGGACCAAAGAGAAGCAATTGCTCAAAGCACATTTGAGAGAATAAAATCCCTTACTATGGAATGTAAGAAACTTACTGATTGCAGTGCCCAGACCTACGAGTAACTCACAAAGAATCCAGAACTGAAGGCACTAGAGTCGCAACTCCAAGAGGCTAAGTATCAAGCCGAAATGATACAAGTGCAACTGAAGCCCCTATCAGCTGTGGAAAGAATAAAGTGCTCACAAGAACAAGGCACCTCCCAACAACAAATCCACACTATCCAGAGAAGAGTTATGGAAGTAACTCAGATGCTCCAACCAGTACAAGATAAGGCCTACCAATTTTTCACAGAAGTCGAAGGCCAAGGAGGAGAACTGGAGCAGGTTGTTATTGCAGTTGAACAATGCCTGGAGGGACCTGTGAATGAGGTAGTCATCCAATAGTTCGTTGAACAAGAGGCCATGGCACAACAACAAGTCGAAGCAGCTCGAGCCAAGATCAAGGCTTTCTAAGAAGAACTAGCAAGACAAGAGGGACTTGGGACGAGTCACAGGTGAGTGTTGGGGGCCTGTTGGCCCTTGACCAAGTTTTGGGAGATCCTTGTTCACGTTTGACCTATTTTGGGACTTCGACGGCCTGTCGAAGAAGGAGTACAAGATGAAGCAGAGATCACGGGATCTCATCCCCTTTTTGGGTGCTTTTTGGGATTTGGGATTATGTAACGGGTATGGGATGTCGACCCATGGGTTTACCCATGTTTAGGCCTATTTTGTAATGTATAAATAGATGTCTAGGATATGTAAGAGGAGGACAAAATATGAATTTCTTTGTGATATTGGGCTAAGTGCTAAAACGAATGGCTAAGTGATAGATCTATGTTATTGAAGGATTGTAAGTGCTTTGTGCATACTGTGTGAGGCTTGGAGAGCTAGGTGCAAGGAGTTGTAAGAAGGAGGATCTGGAGGAGTGTGCGCAGATCTCCCATCTTATGTGGAGTAGGATTTTGATGTTATGTGCCTGTAATAAGCTTGACTGAAGATAATAAAGAAGAAGAGTTGGTGGATGTAGCCCTGGGGTGGGGGTGAACCACGTAAATGATGAGTTGTCTTACTTTGTGTGATGTCTTGATATGTTTATGTCTTTACTTGCTAAGTGCTTTGATATAGATAGTAGATCTATATATGTTTGGTGCTAATAATGTATATGAATGTTAGATATAACCCATGTGAATGTGCTTAATGCTTGAATCTGCTAGATCTAATCTACCTATCTATGATAGTGCCTAAATACATCATATCTGAGTGAATGATGTGATTCTCTGTTTTATCTTTGCAGTAGAATAGTGGTTAAATATTGATGAACTTTCGGTGCTAGGTTCTCTGTTAAGTATTACAATCATAGATCTATGTCCCAGCTAAGGTTGCAGACACTTGAGTCTTGCAACCACCCCTACCTCTACCTCGGGTGATACTTCATCTACTTCGTAGGTGTTGCCGAAAGGGCCGATAGTTAGGGTTTTGTTGGTGCGTTGTTGTAGCGTTGAACCCTGGGTCTTCCCCTGTGCCAACAATAACATACAATGGCAAGTCAATGCATACCATTTCCATTACCAATTCATACCATTTTCATTTCCAATTCATACCATACGATACCATACCAGGAAATGGCAAGGCAATGCATACCATACAAGGAAATAGCAAGGCAATGCATACCATACCAATTCTTACCATTTCCATTTCCATTGCCATTGCCAATGGATACCATACCATAGCATACCATACCATTTCCAATGAATACCATATCATACCATTTCCATTTCCATTGTCAATGCTAATGCATACCATACCATAGCATTGCCAATGCATACCATACCATACCATAAAATGGCAAGGCAATGCATACCCTTGCCAATGCATACCATTTCCATTTCCAATGCATACCATACCATACCATACCATTTCCAATCCATACCATACAAGGAAATGGAAAGTAAATGCATACCATACCAATACATACCATTTTCGTTGCCACTGCATACCATTTCCATTGCCAATGCATACCATTGCCATTGCCATTTCCAATGCATACCATACCATAGCATACCATTTCCATTGCCATTTCCGATGCATACCATACCATTTCTATTGCCAATGCATACCATACCATACTATTGCCAATGCATATCATACAAGGCAATGGAAAGGAAATGCATACCATAACAATGCATACCATTGTCATTTCCATTGCCAATGCATACCATTGTCATTGCCATTGCCAATGCATACCATACCATAGCATACCATTGCCAATGCATAGCATACCATTTCCAATGCATACCATACCATTTCCATTTCCATTGCCAATGCCAATGAATACCATACCATACCATTGTCAATTCATACCATACAATGGAAAGGAAATGCATTCCATTGACATTCCCAATGCATACCATACCATTCCATTGCCAATGCATACCATACAAGCCAATGGAAAGGAAATTCATACTATACCAATGCATACCATTGTCATTTCCAATGCATACCATTTCCATTGTCATCGCCAATGCATATCATACCATAGCATACCACTGCCAATGCATACCATACCATTTCCAATGCATACGATACCATACTATTGTTTGATGTCTTGAATATGCTATGTCTGTTATGTGTCATCTTGCATTTCAACAAGCATTTGTTATATAAAATCTAGTTTATGCTTGCATTTTCAGCCCCCTTTCATTTAATGATTACTTGTGTTAAGGGTTGTTATATTTATCATGTTGTAACTTAGTTAATATCATTTATTGGCTAGGCGAGGCATGCTAATTATGGCATGACATTGGAAAGTTATATTTATTGTTATATAGGTTAAAATGGGAAACTACATGACAAGGCATGGGAATCTATATGACAATGGCATGGCATGACATGGCTTGGAAAGGCATGGCATGGAAATGACATGGAATGTAAATGGCATGACATGGAATGTCTTGTCAAGGAATAACATTGGCATGGAAATGGAATGATATGGCAAGGCATGGAAATGACATAGCATGGCACGGTATGGCATGTAAAGGTTTGACAATGATGTGGAAATGGAAATGATTATGGCATGGCATGGAATGACTTGGCAATCAATGACAATGGCATGGCATGGCATCGATAGGTTTTTGGGATTGGGTTTGGGAGGGTCCTTTGTCTCCTTGGGTGGTCTAACCCAAAAATAGGGTAGGAATGTGCAATAAACTCTCATAAATGGTGGAGGGAAAATAATAATGGTTTCAAGTCTCCCTGGAGGAATTTTCATAGGATAGCATTACTTTCTATAGTGTCATGAAATGTAATCTCAAAAACTTTATTTGTAGGTGGAAAATGATACCCATTCTAAGATCTAGTTTCCATGTGAACTCTCTCATTCTATTGATCAAAATCAATCAGTTTAGTGGACATCATGGAAGACTGAATAAATGTTATTAATAAATGTCGAGTTAACAAAATTTACATATACCCACTACAAAATCTAAACAAACATGTGCATTAATGAATCATTGACTAGTCTTTTTGGCATTTATGAAGGGTTACACATAAATCAAATGATTTTATTATGCCATGCATAGAAAGAGGGGAATAATGTATTTCCCTAGAAAATAACATTGAGCTAAAATAGTTAAGTGATTTACAATTATGTAGAAGATAAATGAGAAAAATTATTTCTATAATAAATTATTGTAATTTGCCATTTTTAAGGTGACAATATTTTCAAGTGACCACTATTTGAGTGTGGATTGTCATTAGATTTAGATGGAGATAACTCAAGAGGTAGTCCATATTGTTGGTTGTGAGTTAGAATATGTATATCCACAACATTCATGCAAATAATTTAGAAGGAATGATCTATCGATGATGTAGAGACACATGGTTGATTAGCAATCAATGTTACTTGAGAACCATTAATTGCTTATGGATTTAACACTTCACAATATTTTCCACCTTAAACTATTCATTAATGCGTAATGCAAGTATTTATAATCACTTTAGAAACAAATCAGGGTATTAATACACATAAAATTCATACACTTTGGAATTCAAACACTTTGAAATTCATATAATCATCAACATCAAATTTAGAAACAATGGGAATCATAAAAAACATGCCATGATATATATATATATATATATATATATATATATATATATATATATGTATGTATATATATACTCAACATTGCCTAAATTGTACATTTTTTACAAAATGACAA
>JASDQU010011777.1:157692-176574 GCA_032191745.1 Picea mariana
ATATATATATATATATATGTATGTATATATATATATATACTCAACATTGCCTAAATTGTACATTTTTTACAAAATGACAACTCGTTCCTAGTACACAAAGCGACAACAAGTGCCCTAACATAAAAAAAAACATCCATAT
Source organism: Picea mariana (assembly GCA_032191745.1). NCBI lineage: Eukaryota > Viridiplantae > Streptophyta > Pinopsida > Pinales > Pinaceae > Picea > Picea mariana. Next base: position 157,832 of record JASDQU010011777.1, read on the forward strand.
CATGGCCTATCTACAAAATGGCACTAGTTGGTCTGACCATTTCCACCCTTGCCACCCTTAGGAGCATCCTGGAAATCTATATTTCTTCTTTTTCTCGAGGATGCACCTCGAGAGGTTCTAGGCCTGGGCGTGCTTCGACGCTCTAGAGACTACACAAAGAATAAACAATGTTATAATTTTTTTTCATCAATGAATTAATAGACATGCAAATTGATACTTTGTAATTTAACCTAAGACAACTCACTACATATGAAACTGTCAATTGTGAGGATTTTTCCCTCCTCTGTGACCCCGATTATCTCTGCAATGCCACCCTACATCAGTTACAAGGATAAAGTCAAGAAAATTAAACAAATATGCGTAAAAACAAATTCATGAAACACAAAAAATTATTATCAATGCATTATCTCACCGTGAATATCTTAGACATCGATGGAGATTCACTGACAGATGGAGCACTAGGTTGTACAACCTACTCCGAGACAACCTCTACTGTGGTAGTCTCTATCGATGGGTCTGAAAGTGGTGATGGGGGTGGGTGGCAGACATGTGGTATTTGATGGACCCTCACGGGTTGTACAAGTTCCCAGGGGGGTGAAATACTACTATACCTAGAAAATATATCGACGACCTGCATACATATGAGTAAAATTGAAATATTAGTACCAAATAGTAAAATTCAAAAACATAAACACAAACAATTTGAGAATTATATGATATTTAAATTTACATATGATAGTTGTGATGTTGTTGACTTGTCCATCCTAGATGGACAATCCCTGGCATTGCTTGGTGCCAAATCCTATAGAAACAAGGGAACATATAAAAAATTTGAGAATGAAATAAAATAAAGAAATGACTATGTTGAATATATCAAATGTGATGCATACCTGTGTGTACGATGCACCCAATGAACATGATTACTATATTGTTGTATCAGTGGTGGGTTTAGGAACTGATGCATCCATAGGCGTAGAGGGTTTGTTGCTGGGACACAACAATTGCAAAAAAATATATAATCAAATATCTATATAAATACATAAAATACAAAATAAATATATAACGATGAAGAACATAGAGATGGTTAAGATAATAACCTCCTCCATGAAGCTATGTTGTCCTCTAAGATATATAGGCCCATAGCATGTCTTTTCATAGCTGAAGCATCTATGAGGTTCACATGGATGACTACTATGTCCATGTGCCCTCTCCTCACTATACTCTCATGTGCATGTTGATGCTCCAAATCCTCTATCAATGTCACTGGCAGGCACCTCCTGCCGATATAGTGAAACAAAGATACTATGTTGCACTAGGCTACGAGTCAATTAGGAGATGTCTAGTTGTACCTGTTTAACAAAACTGAAGAATATTTCCATATATATAATATTACAACCGATGAAGAAAAGGTCAAATACACATCCATGTACCTCGAAGGCACTGCATACAATTGGTGTCTATGGTGGAAAGGAATAATTCAATCATATAATTGGAATTCTTTCAAAAATGATTTTTGTAAAAGATTCCAAGGCATCTCAGAAATTTTTATTTTTTTAAAACTCACCAGACTACAACGAAAAGGCAACATAGATGAATTTACGCATCAATGGGAATATCTTGCCACCCGAGTATTTGGACTATCTGATGATCAATTACTCCAGTATTATATAGGTGGTCTCAAACCACATATCCAAGACGAGTTAAGATTACATGAGGTTACTACAGTAGAAATAACAATACGCAAGGCAAAAGCTGCAGAAAAAAAAACCTAGAAGGCCAATCAAGATTCAACAAGGTTTACTCAAAAGAAGGAGTGTACCTCAAACCACAGGAAATAAAAAATACATACCACCCAATCTACGTGAATATAGAAGAATAAGTTTAGAGTCCCAAAGGATAAAAGAAGGAAAATGTAAACAATGTGGAGAGAAATGGGACCCAAGACATAGGTGCCATATCGAAGACAACTCAAAACAATTGTACACTTTTGAAGCAGAAAAAGACGATGAATCAGACTCAATAGAATCAATAAATGAAGAAATGACAAATTTCCAAACTGACACCTCTGAGCTCATATAAGACAACACACCAAGAATATCACTCACATCCATCACATGCATTACCCAACCACAAACTATTAAATTACAAGGACATAAAAAAAATGATAATGCCACTGTATTAATCGACATTGGAAGTACCCACAATTTCCTCGATATCAAGATTGCAAGGAAACTCAAAGTATTTGTATATCCAGTCCCAGACATGAAAGTAATGGTTGCAGACGACAAAAAAATTGGAAATGACAGGAAATGCCATAAGGTGAAACTCCAAATCCAAGATTTCAATCTGGAATAAAATATCTACACCGTCCCTCTGGGAGGAGTAGATGTGATTTTAGGAGTCCAATGGTTACAAACCTTAGGAACATACTCAGTCAATCAATGGGAACATTTCATCCAATTCAAATGGCAAGGGAAAAGTTATAAATTAGATGGTTTTCAACCTCCACAAACACAGGTTGTGTCATCACAACAAATGGAAAAAATGATACGAAAAGGAGCAACCAAATAATTCATCCAATGTCACAACATAGAAATAAAAGAATCAGAACATGATGAATCAAGAACATCAGACGTCAAATATGTAATTCAAAAACATAAGAAGGTATTTCAAGACCTTCCCATGGAGTTACCACCTCAAAGAAGAATTGAACATATAATTGAAGTTAAACCAGGATCAAGCCCAATCAAGATTAGACCATACAGATACCCTCATCCCCACAAAACACAGATAGAAATATTAGTCCAAGACCTATTAAAATTTGATGTCATCATGAAAGGAAGAAGTCCATATGAAGCTCTAGTAGTGTTAGTTCGAAAGAAAGATGGATCTTTTAGATTATGCATAGATTACCTAGGGCTAAACAAAATAACAATTAAAAATAAATTCCCCATCCCATTTATTGATCAAATGTTGGATGAACTTCACAGAGCAAGATATTTTTCAAAACTTGATTTAAGATCTAGGTACTATCAGATTAGAGTCAGAATAGAAGATGTATCCAAGATTGCCTTTTAGACACACAAAGGACATGACAAATTCAAGGTGATTCCCTTTGGGCTAACTAATGCCCCCGCCACTTTCCAAGCGACAATGAATGAATTATTTCACCCATACTTACAATAACATGTCTTAGTTTTCTTCGATGATCTCTTAGTGTACAGAAAAATATGGGAGGAGCATATGAAACATTTGGGTTAAGTTTTATCTCTTCTGGAGGAAAATAAATTCTATGCCAAAATGTCAAAATGTACATTTGGAAAGGAGGAAGTAGAGTACCTTGGTCACATCATATCCAAAAAGGAGTCAAGGTAGACCCCAAGAAAATCCAGGCAATCACAGAATGGCCTAAGCCCAAAAACATATCCAAGTTAAAAGGATTTCTAGGATTGGTAGGATACTATCAAAGATTCGTTAAGAATTATGCTCATTTAACCGCCCCTCTAACAAATCTCCTTAAGAAAAACTCCTTCCAATGGAATTTGGAAGCACAAAAATGTTTTGAAAACTTAAAAAATTTATGTCCACAACCCCGGTATTAGCAACACCTAACTTCTCCAAACCTTTCATCATCGAATGTGATGCATCGGGTTTTGGAATTGGAGCAATATTGATGTAAGATGGGCACCCAATAGATTTTGAGAGAAGAAAATTAAATCAAACATAATTCTTACAATCCACTTACAAAAAGGAAATGCTTGCCATCATGCTTGCATTAACAAAATGGAACCAATATCTATTGGGAAGTATGTTCTTGATACACATAGATCATAATAGTCTCCAATACTAGTTACAACAAAAAACATTGTCAACCGAACAACAAAAGTGGATATAAAAAATTGCCACGTTTGATATGGAAATTCTACATAAAAGAGGAAAAGACAAGATCGTAGTTGATGCCCCATCACGAAAAGATGAAGAAACACAAGTTTTTTCAATATCAATATCCATTCTATACCGGTTGGATGAAATCCAGATTGAGTATGAAAAAAACTCGGAGACTTGCTCTATAATCAACAATTTAAATCAATATCCTAAGCTCGAATGGAAAAACAACATCTTATGGTATAAAGGGAGAATCTACTTAAATACCAACTCAAGATTTAAAACAAAGGTTCTTCAAGAATCTCATGATTTCCCAGTTGTAGGTCATGTAGGATTTTTCAAAACATACCATAATGCATGAAGATCATTTTTTCGGAAAGGGATGAGTGCAGATATTTGAAAATATGTAGCAGAATTTGATCTCTATCAAAGGAACACAAATGAAAATGTGTCGACCCCCAGGTTACTCCACCCATTACATATTCCCAACCAAAAATGGGAAGGAATTTCAATGGATTTCATTGAAGGACTACCAATATCTGACGGAAAAGATAAAATATTAGTAGTAGTAGACAGACTAACTAAGTATGCACAATTTATTGGAGTAAGGAAAACATATTCAACAAAACAAACAACTGAAATATTCTATAAAAATATCTACAAACTACATGGGTTCCCTAAGGTTATCGTCAGCGATAGAGATGCCAAATTTAAAGGGTATTTTTGGAGATAATTTTGCAAACAGATCGGAACCTCTCACAATATGAGCTCAACTTACCACCCTCAAATAGATGGTCAAACAAAAGTCATCAATAAATGTTTAGAAACCTATCTTTTTTGTTTTATCTCCGACAAACAAAATAAATGGTTTCAATGGTTGCACCTTGCTCAGTGGTGGTATAATTCCACTTATCACACATCAACTAAAATGACACCTTTACAAGATCTTTATGGTTATGAACCTCCATCATGGAAGGAGTTAGCCACCAGCCACATAACAGTTGCGTCAATAAAAGACCATTTAGATGAAAGTCAGAAAATCCTTAAGTTACTCAAAGAAAACTTAATAGTTGCAAGGAACCAAATGAAGCAACAAGCTAACCAAAACCGAAAATAAAGAGAGTTTGAAGTAGGAGACTGGGTATTTGTGAGACTTCAACCTTACAAACAAGTATCCCTTAAACAACATGGGAAGAATAAATTGGCTCCAAAATTTTATGGACTATATCAAATAAATAGAAAAATGAGTCACATAGCAAACCAATTGGATTTACCAGATAAAAGTTGTATCCATAACGTCTTTCATGTATCATGTCTAAAGAAATTCTTGGGGAAACAACAAAAGGTACAAACTATACTTCCTATGTTGGATGAGGAAGGAAGAATCATTTTAGAACCTAAAGCCATTATTGCCACTCGGGAAAAGAGATTACGTTCTCGAGTAATCAAGGAATATATGATTAGATGGAAAAATCTACCGGAAGAAAAAGTTGCATGGGAGTCAGAGCACTTTCGCCAGTTACACCCTTCGTTACCATTGCTTTGAGGACAACGATTTTTTTTAAGGGAAGGAAAATGTTATATATAAAATAATAATAAATAAGATAATAAATAATAAATTATAATTTAAACAGTAAACTAAAAGTCATGACCGAAGGTCATGAATCTCAATAAAAGTCATAGGGGCCATTATATATTGGGCTCCCGTCATTGTAATATTTATCCATTATAAAATCATTTTTTTCATTATATATATTTTACTCATTATCTTATTCAAAATCTTATCTCTCCAAGTTTTACGCTCCAACAATGGGCACAAATCGTGCTCGAGCCCTTTAAATATTTTGATTAGTAAGACCATGTGTGCATTCTTAGGACCACACACATGCTCTTAAGACCGTGCACATGTCCTTAAGACTTTGCATGCGGTTTTTCCACTAAACCTACATGACAATCTACATGCAGGTTAGGTCATAAACAAATCTATAGGTATAGGAACATGTTCATGCACGTTCCTGCGAGTGCACATTCTTAATCATGCCCTTGCCACTTTTTCGGCCAAGAACTTCTTGCAGTCACCTAGAAGTTTTAGTACAATATTTATTAATGAATGGGTGGAAAAAGATTGGTCAAAACATTGGAGAAGCTTCTTACTGTCAAAACCCTGGCCAAGGGATGGATCTTATTCAAATTTGCCAATACAGAGGACATTGAGAAGGTCCTTAAAACCTTGTGGAGTTTGAATTCCACACCAATGTTTCTCAAAATATGGACTCCTATCTTCAACACCAATAAAGAAATATGGATGTGGTACCCATATGGGTGTGTTTCCTGGGTCTCCCAGTTTCTCTATGGACGGAGGCACACTTCCGCACTCTGGGGAATGCACTTGGGACATTTTTGGAGGCATATCTATCATTTGAGACAATGAATGTGATGACAGTTGCTAGAATAATGGTTTTTGTGGACTTAAGAGGTGGATGCGGAAGACATGAACTTAACGATTGGTGGAAAGGAATTATCCTAGAAATTCCATTATGAGGGTATCAAATTTCGGTGTCAACGCTGTCAAGCTCATGGACATGTGGTTAGCTAGTGAAATCTACCATTTCATGGGAAAGGTGGGAGCTCTCAAGCTAGGACAAATAAAAAAATGGCAGCAAGTAAGAATGCAAAGGATAAGAAAGAGGCTTCAGGAGGAGATGTAATAAAAATTTTGGAAGGCCACCCATGGGGGATAAAAGGAAATTCATAGAGAACAAATATCAAAATTCCAACAATGTTAGTCGACATTGTGTAGTTTCCAACATTGGACAACACACTTGCAATGTCTTGTCTCACTCAACAGAATGTGCGACAAGGTCTCTCCACCCAAATGGGTATGCCTCTCTCCCCCCCTCCTTCAATAATTTTTCTGATAAACTGTCTTACTCATTTGGGAAAAGACTGGTCAAATACTCTCAATAATCTCCCTTTCCATGTTGGGTTATTGGGTCCCTTCTCCTTTTCTACTTTTGGTCCTACTATTCTGAGTGCTCCCTAGGTATAGAAAATCCCTTGGAGTACCTTTCTGTTGTATCTACTGAGACTGTGTCCACAAACGATTTAGAGGACGATTCCATAATCTATCATTTCTGGAATATGACTATCATTACAGGGGGAGAATCCTCTAGAATAAGGGACGGATTGGGGAAAAACCCAAAAATCCCTATTGGGGGAACAAGACAGGGGAGAAAATCCCATCTCACAAAGGCCAATAACAAGGATTTAATGGAGATGGAAGCAGGTCAACAATTATCTATTTATGGGGAACTTAGAGAATCGAACGATCCGAAAGGGGGACCAATATGAAGTTGATCTCTTTCAATTTTGGAGGGGTAGCCAACCCCTTGAAAACATTATATCTCGAGAGGCTGGTGGAGACCAACTATCCTCATATCATGCTCCTTGAGGAAACACTAGGAGAGGAATCAACCATCATGACTGCTATGGAGTCCCTATTTAAAAAATGGAGTTTTATTGGTGTTGATCCAAGGGGGCAGTCTAAGGGGTTGGCTCTTGGATGGAACACTAGATCAATAAAATTAAAGAGTTCCTTGGGTTTTAAGTGAGGAATTGGGGTGAAGGTTATGTCAGAGGATTTCGGCATGGAATTTACAATCATCAATGTGTGTGGGCCAAACTTGGACCGCGTCCCTTTTTGGGAGTCCCTCTTAAGAAATGCTTTTATGCAAGAAAATGAATTTATTTTAGGGGGATACCTGAACTTCTCTATGGGGTATACACAGTCTTGGGGGGCAAGGGTGGGAACCGATCCCTTAACATATTTTTTTACCTATATTTTGGGTGATAAGAAGAACGATAAAGCTCAAACACACTTGGAGGAATAAGAGGGTTGGAGAAGACTAGATTTTCAAAAGGGTTGATTTCTTTCTAGTATCTGAATATTTAGTAAAAACCCCTCCACATAAGGAAATGGGTGGGAAGTGGAGGTGAGTCAGACCACCTCTCGATTTTAATGGAACTAATAGGAGATGCAAAAGAACCAACCAACCCTTTTAAATTCAATTTAGATTGGTTAAAGGAGGATGATTTCATAGAAGTAGTCAAGAAGAATTGGGTACCCTATGATCAAGGAGCAGGTATCCCTGCTAACGTACAATTTGCAAAAAAATAAAAATAGTTAAAAAGGCTATGAATGAGTGGGCTCAACTAAAACAAAAAAGAGATGTGAAAGAACTACGTGTTTTTGAAACAACCCTACAAGAAACCTACAAATCTGAAGGAGGGGGATTTGTAAATCTTGAATCCATAGAAGTTTTGTTGAATCTTGAAAAGTGAAGAAGACAATTATTGGAATAGAGGGAAACAATGTGGCATCTAAAGAGAAGGGCATTGTGGCTGCAGTGCGGGGATGAAAGCACAAAATATTTTCAGGCATTTGCAAAAGGGAAAAAAAAATCAAATACTATATGCCATCTCCTTGCAAGTGCAGGTAGGGAAGTCTCCTCTTTTCAAGGGATGGCACAACTTGGGAAGGCACCTTTTTAGAATATGTTCAAGAAATATGAATGGGCCACCATAGAAGAGATTGTAAGAACGGATCTCTTATTCCCTAGTTTTTTCAACGAGGATGATAATAGAGCCCTCATGGCTGAGGTGACTGAAGATGAGTTGAAGGTGGTACTCCATAGTTTTCAAAAAGAAAAAATCCTAGGGCCTGATGGATGGACAATTGATTTTTTTATTAGGTTCTATGATCTTATCGGTCTGGATATTTTAAAGCCAGTGGAGGAGTTTCATAAGGAATGACACATACATGCCCCAGTCAATACCACCTTTTTAGCCATTATTCCTAAGATAGATGACCCCCACTCTATGGAGGATTTCAGATCGATATCCCTATGTAATTGTATCTACAAGGTGGTATCAAAGATTGTTGCCAAAAGAATGAAGTCTAGATCCTCTCTGAAAATATCTCAAGCGAGAAATTTGGTTTTTTGGAGGGAAGACAAATTCATGAAGCCATCGGGGTGGCCCAAGAAACTATAAGTAGTATGAAAATGAGGAATCTTAAGGGGATTGTGCTAAAAATAGACCTATCCAAGGCATATGATAGGGCAAGATGGCTATATATCATACTATTACTTAATCAACTAGGGTTTGAAGTTCCTTTTATCAATTGGGTTATGATATGCTTTACAACATCCTATTTTGCAGTCCTCATCAATGGGGTTGCCTCCCCGTTCTTCCATGCTAGATGTGGAATCAGATAGAGGTGTCCCCTCTCTCCTTTTTTTTTTTCTAATGGTGGAAGGACCGAGGAGGGATATTGCAGATGAAAAAAGAATAGGGGACTTTCAAGGAATAACTATCTCCCCCACTTTAAGGATAACACATCTACTCTTTGTGGATGTTTTTCTCCTTTTCTACAATGGCTTTAGGAGGGATGCAAATTTTCTAAACAACATTATGGGAATTTTTTCCCAAGCAACAAGAATGCAGATAAATGAGAGGAAATACCCTCTTGGTCTATAATATGGAGGAAGTGGAGATTCTCTATTATAGAGGCTTGTTCCCTTATGATCAAAAGTATGTGGATGTAGGTCTAAAATATATTGGCTTTCATCTGAAGTGAAATTTTTACAAGGAGGACTGGCAGTGGATGGTGAAAAACTAGAAAACATGTTAAAAGTATGGATCTTTAGATGGATTTGTAAGGAAGGAAGGATGGTACTGGTGAAGTCTGTGTTGGAAGAAATTCATGTATACTAGATGTCTTTGGCATGGATACCTAAGGGAGTGCTTGAAAAAATCCGAAGGATCAACTTCAATTTTTCATGGGCTAGCACTCAGGAACAATTCGTACTACCTTGGGTAAGATGGGAAGTGTTGGTTGTCCCCAAAGTGTTGGGAAGATGGGTTTTAAAAAACATTTTTCTCTTCTGTAAGGCTTTGGCAGAAAAATCAGTATGGAATTTGATCACGTCAGAGAAGATTTGGAAAAATGTTGTTGTGCAAAAATATTTTTAGCTGGATACAATAGAGGAATGGATTAGAAGAGGAAAAAAAGATACCATGAACTGCTCATAATCTAGAAAGCGGTCTTGAAATCGTTCTTGTAGGTTGAAGAAGGTCTTTCTTGGAAAGTAGGAAATGACACAAAGATCGGAATTGGAACTGATCCTTCGCCTGACAATGGGGTCTCCCATATTCTACCTAATGAGTTAATATGACAGTTGCATGAAAACAGATTATACTACATCAACCAGGTATTTGACCAAGTATGAACTACCATTTGGAGCCAGGAATGGAAGGATTACAAGAAGACAAACTTAGACAAATTTTTCTCTATTTGATGGACAACTTATACCATAGCACTCAAAGCTTCCCATATCTGAATTTTGGAAAGGGAAGATGAATTGGTCTCGCAACATGCACCCCATGGTAGCTACACTCCCAAGATGGGTTATATCCAACTAAATAATGACTTGCATCATAGAGAGCCCTTATGGTGGTGGAGGGGTCTATGGAAGCTCAAGTGTCCCTTAAAGGCATGACTGCTTTTGTGGTGTGTGATTGCAAACAAGATTCCTACATGGGATATAATGAAATGCTAAAACATGGAGGGACTAGGTTGGTGTTGCCAATGTAAGATTTCTTTTATGTCCATTTGGGAAACAAATCTAGATGGAATGTGCCAGATATCTAGGGAAAGAATGTTCTTAGCAAGGGTATTCAGTGGAGGAGGTTTGGAAGAAATGGAACATAAATACAACAAACCGAAATATCAAGGCCCTTCCATTACTCATTATTTGGGGAGCTTGGTTAGCTAGAAATTCTTCTATTTTTAAAGATAGAAATTCCATCCTAGATGTTATTGTAGCTCAGGGGCTAAGAATCCTCTCACATTACCCCTACGACAAAGGAACTGCACCTATATGTCTTGTTCAACAAGAACATGTGGATTTTTTGAGACCTTGGGTGTACTTTGATGGAGCCTCAAAAAATAAAAATGCCCAATGTGGAGGAGGAGAAATGATCCATTTATCATATGATCTCTCTTTTAAATTGAAAATGGGATTGGGATCCGAGACGAACAATTATGATGAACTAATGTCCTGAAAACTAATTCTCTTGTTTGCGGGTGAAAAGGGAGTGAAGACTTTCCAGATATTTGGGGACTCAATGATAGTTATAAATTGGACCAGGAAAAATCAGAAATGTCATAATAGTCAATTTCTTTCTTTGCTTGAAGAAGTATTCAGGATTTTAGACACTTATGACTCTGCTTCTCTACAACATGTTTACATGGAACATAACAAAGTGATAGATAAAATCTCTAAGGAGGGTGTACAACTGGATTTTGGGAGATGGATGATTATAAATGAAAAAGAAGGTACTCATTATGAGTACTTCCATAGGCCTTTCATTGAGCATTTGGACATGGCAATTTTTTTTTCATAAGATGTTAAATTGTGCTCTTCTGCAACATTAGTATTGTACTAGTTATCCTTATTGTTTATGTTTTGATATGTCAGTTTTATATACTGGTTATAATTCGATGATTATATTACACTTCTCAAACATGAGATAAATCACAGATTTGACCACTCAAGGGCCAGTATAGATACTGGGACTGATTTTTTTTTTTAATGTGCAATGGGATGGTTTTTTAGTCCCAATATGTGTACTTTTTTATGTATTTGGGAGGTGGTTGGAAAATGGTTACAAACAGGGCCATGGGGGCTTGTTTATGTAGTCAATCATTTTTTGGATCTATTTTTATTATTGGTCCCTCTCCATAGGGCCTATCTGTTTTTTTCAGTGTTTAAGCTTGCAAGCTAAATACATGCACCAATATGTATTATACAAAATGCAAATTTTTTGTTAATGACAAATTTACAATATATATATATATATATATATATGATTAATTATTATTTAATCTAAAATATATATAATATATTATTATTATATATATGATTAATTATTATTTAATCTAAAATATATATAATATATTATTATTTAATGTAAATTAGATTTATTATTTTCATATATTTAGTTTTATAAGTTGGATCCTAAGAAGTTCTGGAGCTAAATTCTAAACCGCAATACTAAAGAAAATAATAAGATTCCCTTAAGGGACTGGAATTCCTACCTTAAAAGTCTTTACAAGTTCCCTAATTCCATGGACACCATTCCTATTGTCCCTACAAAGGAAGAAGTTTTTTCTTTAGATGACATAGAGTTCGGGGTTAAGCGACTTGCAAATGGGAAAGCTAAGAACATTGAAGGCTAGCAAGCTGAAATTTTTAAAATCGGAGGGCCTATACTTATCCTTCACATGCAGAAGATCTTCAATTTAGTAGTCAAGTAGGGCTTCCCTAAACCCTGGGCGCAAAGCCTCATTGTTCCTATTTTTAAAAATGGGGATAGAAACATTCCATCTAATTATAGGACCATTATGATTAGCCCGATTTTAGCCAAGCTTTATGAAATTATTTTGGAAAAGAAGATTAGCCTTTGGCTAGAAAGTCACGGTAAAAGAGCTAAAGGCCAAGCCAGGTTTAGGAGATATCATTCAACTGTGGACCATATTTTTACCTTTAGCTCATTGCAGAGGAGTTCCGCAATACTAAAACCAATCTTTTTTGTTGTTTTGTTGACTTTAGAAAATATTTTGACATGGTTACTAGGAAAAACCTTTGGAATAGGTTGGAAGAGATAAAAGTGACTCTCGAGTTGAGTGTTGTTGCAATAAGGATGCATGAGAACATTATTGCTAAGTTTAAAAACACCGAGGGCTGGTCAAAAGAGATAAACTGCAATATTGGAGTCAAACAAGGTTGTCCACTGTCCCCTACCCTTTTTGGCATATACATTGATAAGTTAGAAGATTGCTTGGAAAAATAAGGTTGTCTCGGCCCTACTCTCACTGGTATAGTTATCAATCTTCTTCTTTATGCTAATGATATCGTTCTTATGGAAAGGAGTCCCCATGATATTGAAAACCAACTAAGAATCCTCAAGGAGTTTTTCTTCATTATGGGTATGACTCTTAATACTGATAAGAATAAGGTCATGATTATTAAATCCAATAAGATCACTTATGATACCTTCGTATATGACAACAAAAAATTGGAGGAAGTTACTTCATATAGATATCTTGAAATTGATATTCACCACAAGCTCAATTGGAATTATAGCATTGAGAAAATGATTATTGGGGGATGTAAAACTTATTATGGGATTAAAAACATTTGTAAATTAGCTTATCTTTGGAGTTGGGATAAGAAGAAACTCCTCTTTGAGACTCTTGTTACACATGTTATTCTTTATGGATGTGAATTCTGGGGCTGTAGTATCTCTCGTGAACCTTGGAGAAAGATAGATCAAATACAAAAGAATTTTATAATCTGTAATCTCAAAATTAAAGGAAATACGCCCTATCCCATCCACCTCTTAGAAACAAGTCTCTCCCCCATTGAGAACATGAGTATGACTAGATACCTAATGTATAAGAACAAATTAAACAACATGGAAGAAAAAATGATTTCTAAAATTGCTTCAAAATCGAGTCGTAACCACTATCGACTCAAGCAATGATGGAATAAAGATGTCTGGTCTTGGCTAAACTATTGGGGAATCATGGAAGACACCATTTTGCAAAATAAAAATACTATTAAAAAAATTGTCAAATCAAAATTTAAGGAGAAAATGTGGTGTGATAAAGTGTTAGAGGAAAAAATAAAATTAAGGTGTTATAAAGATGTAATCAACCCTAATCTAGAAGATCAAAATTATAAAGAAAAAAATAAGCATTGCTAAGATAAGAACAAATTGTCATGAGCTCCATAGTGAAAATGGGCGTTGGTCAGTTCCTAAAATGCCATGGGATGAAAGAGTGTGTCACCTTTGTGACCCTAAGAAGGTTGAAGATGAAAAGTAGTTTCTCTTAGATTGTCCAACCTATACCCATATTAGATCTCACTTTCAAAATTTTGTCACACTACCAATCTTCCTAACCTCTTAACTCAACAAAAGTGTGATGATCTTGGAAAGCTTCTCTTAATTTTTTTTGAGGAGAGACAAAATTCTAAAAAATCGCAAGTAATCACTTACCCTCATAGACCAATAGACCAATTCGGTCTTATTGGACCTTAATCATCATCATCATCATATTAGATCAAAATATGTTAGTTGCATAGTGTTAAAAAGTTAAGTCAATCAAATGATAAGGTGACAAATATATTTTTATGCAAATTTCTTTAGATAAGAGGAAAGACGACCCTAAATTGATATTTGAACTTTTAGAACTTTTTATTAAATATTTTTATTTTTATCCATTATAATTTTATGAATAAATGTGATAACTCTTGCAAATGTGATATTTAAAATGTTAAAGTTTTGATTAATTTTGAATCAGTTTTATTTTAAAATTAATTAATTAAAATAATAATAATAAAATATTTAAAAATATTATGTAAATTAAGAAAGAAAATAAATAATTAAAAAAATAATTTATTTTTACGCCGAAAGGCGTACACCTATTGGAAATGGGCACATTTAATCATCTTTTAACCATAATTTCCAATCGTATGGCTATCAATTAAAGATGTTGGCATATTCTTCGTCGTCCTTCCAAATCAATGAATGAAATCTCATGTTGATAACTTTCTTGCATTTTTTAGGGCGTCAGTTAACCTGTCTACTTTTTAACATTTACTTAATATGATTAAAAAATTACTATGTGACCATCTAATTGCCACATTCAAATGATTAGCAAACTTAATTCCAACCCTTTCATATTCTCTGTTCCTGGCTGGCCTAATGTGTAATATACCAGATATAAAAAGTATGCAGAGCAAAAATAAAATGCTAGAAATGGAAGAATAACGGTAATATAACCAGAACAATCACCACAATAACACTAAAATGATATAAGAATAACAATAGAAATAACACTTTGTTTCTGAGAGCAATGTGCACGGGCCTCTTTGAGGGGGCAACCTCCAGTCGAGTAGATCTCTATTACAATAATATCCAAGCTAGGGTTCTCATACCCTCGACTCCTATTTATACTAAATATGTATATCAAAAGAAACATCTAGAGAAAGATCATTCTAGAAGTGAAAGCTTCTATTAGGTCTTCTTACATTCGACTTACTCTATTTTATTGCAAGGACACAGGCAACGCTCACGCGGGTACAAGACTGCTTGTGGTTGTAGCCAAATGGATCCTTCTTTATCTAACTCGGGAAGGTTGGTTTGAATTTGGCAGTTAGTTCCAATCACCTTCTTTAAGCATGAAACATAAAAAATAGGATGTAAATTAGAATGATTGGGCAAAGCTAACTGATAGGCCACCTATCCCACATGCTTGAGAATTGTATAAAGACCATAAAATTTAGGCGCTAGCTTCTGAAAATGCTCAACCTTGAGGGAATTTTTCTTGTAAGGTTGCAGTCAAAAAAACATTGATCCCCTTATACAAATTGACATTCAGAGTGACCTTGATCTGCTTGTTTCTTCATGTGATTCTGTGCTAGGACCAAATTCTCTTTGAGGGTGCGAAGAATAGCCTCTCGAACTGTAAGCGTTTGGTCAACCGCCTGGACCTTCGATACACCAAGTAAGTATGAGAGAACTGAAGGTGTCTTTTGTCCATATACTTCTTCAAAAGGAGTCATGTGTGTAGCTATATGGTATGAAGTGTTGTACCACCATTCAGCTAGGAGTAACCATTGAGCCCATTGATTTTGCTTTTCCGAGGAAAAAAACTTCAAATATGTTTCCAAACACTTGTTGAAAATTTCCATTTGACCATCAGTCTGGAGATGATAAGTTGTGCTGAGATGCAATTGGGTGCCTTGTAGCTTGAAGGGTTCTTGCCAAAAATTGCCGGTGAAAGTTGGGCCGCGATCAGAAACAATAGAATCTGGCATGCCATGAAGCTTGAAGACCTGATCCATGAAAAGTTGAGCCACCATGGATGTTGTAAATGGGTGTTGAAGAATACATAAATGAGCATACTTGGAAAGGCGATCAACAACCACCATGATGACTGATTTATTTCCCGATTTGGGTAAGCCTGTAATAAAATCCATAGAGATATCCCTCCAAATAGCAGGTGGAATCAGAAGTGGTTGTAGTGTGCCCGAAGATTTGACTGTTTCACCCTTGTTGCATTGGCACACATCACATTCAACAGAAAAATTACGAATGTCTTGTTTCATACCATCCCAGAAAAAAGAACGTTTGACCCTGTCTTTTGGTAAACCCGGAGTGCCCAATAGTGGGTGTAGTATGAAGCTTAGAAAGTACCATGGATTTAAGTTTTGATTGTTTACTTAAATACAAACAAACTTTGTATCGAAGCTCATCATGGACCCAAGAGTACCCTGGGGAAGCTGGAACATTGGACTGCAATTGTTGGATCAGATGCGAACTTTTGGGATCGTGTAGCCATTCCTGGCGAACAACTTCGAGCCAATCTGGTACAATGAAGGAAAGAGAAAAAAGGGATCCGTCATATTCATATTTTCGGGACAGTGCATCAGCAACCACATTGTCTTTTGCCTTCTTGTAAATGATCTCATAATAATATCCAAAGAGCTTAGTCACCCATTTTTGTTGCTCCGGGGAGGAAATGTGTTGTTCTAGAAAATACTTGAGGCTTTGATGGTGTGTCTTAATTTGGAAGCATTTCCCCAATAGATAAGGGTGCCACAGATCAACAACATGCACAATAGCCAACATTTACTTTTCATAGATTGATTTGCCCAGATTTCTTTCAGACAGTTTCTTGCTAGTAAAGGCCAAAGGTTGACCCTCTTGCATAAGGACAACACCAATTCCTTTCCCTGAAGCATCACATTCCAAGACAAAGGTCTTTTTGAAATCAGGAAGGGCCAGGAATGGAGTGGTGCACATGGCCATCTTCAAGTTTTGAAAAGCGTGAACAACTGCTGGAGTCCAAGTGAAAGAGTTCTTTTTTAAGACTGCAGTGAGAGGTGCTGTAATCTTTCCATAATTCTTAACAAAATTACGATAATAACCTGTTAAGCCCAGAAATCCACGCAAGCTTTTGAGAGTCTTTGGGTGAGGCCAGTCTTGCACAACTTCAATCTTTTTAGGATCCACCCTGATGACGTCCTTGCCAACCAGATGACCCAAGTACTCGACTTCTGAGGCGCCAAAAGCACATTTAGACCGTTTCAGGAAGATTTGGTGCTGAGAGAGTAGATGGAGAATTCGATCCACATGAGCAATATGGTCTGTCCAAGTTTTGCTATAGATGAGGATATCATCAAAGAAAACTAAGACAAAATGATGAAAAAAATGATAGAAGACATGATTCATGAGGCTTTGGAAGCTAGAGGGGGCATTACACAAGCCAAAGGGCATGACCAAAAACTCATAGTGGCCCTCCGGAGTTCTAAAGGCAGTCTTGGGAATGTCTTCCTCTTTCATATGTATCTGGTGGTAGCTAGAATGAAGATCAAGTTTAGTAAAGAACTAGGCTCCACTAATTCGTCCAAGAGGTCATCAATGATAGGAATGGGAAATTTGTCTTTAATGGTAAGTTTGTTGAGGGCACGAAAGTCAAGACACATTTTCCAAGAACCTTCTTTCTTCAAGACCATGACCATAGGGGAAGAGTAGGGGCTTGTACTAGGGTGGATAACACCTGCGTTAAGAAGTTTCTGGACCATTTTCTCAATTTCATTTTTTTGGGAAAAGGGGTGACGATACAGATGAATATTGGGAGGAAGGCTTCCTGGTACAAAGGGAATGGAATGATCATGAACACCATGGGAAGGAGGGAGTCCCTGGGGAGTGGAAAAGACCACTTGATGTTTATAAAGGATGGATTGGAGTTTGTGCGACACCGAGGGTGTCTCTGTTGCTTGTATGGCATGGAGTTGGACAATAACACCAGAATGACCTTTTTTGAGCATCTTTTCCATGCGATGGGAACTAATGATCTCAGGTGAACCGACGGTGATGCCTTGGAACTTATATTGTTGGCCCTCCTGGTCAAATTACATGGTTAATTCCTTAAAATCCATGAGAATGTGACCCAAAGTCCTTAGCGAGTCTACACCCAACATAATGTCACAACCGCCCATGTTGATAGAAAACATATGATATTTCAGGTGGTAGTCACCAATTTGGAGACACATTTTCACAACGCCCTCCACATTTCATGGAACCACCATTAGTAATCATGATTTGGAAATTATTGACTGCATGGATGTATCAATGAGTTTCTTGGGCAATGCAGCGATGAATAAATATCTGGGTGCTTCCACTATCAACCAAAATGATGACCTTCCTATGCTTGATGTAACTGATTAGCTTGAGGGTTTGGGGAGAAGAGAAGCCAATGAGAGCATTTAGGTAAATGACCGGTTCTACTTCAGGAGGGTGTGAGGGAGGGGTTATGTCAGTGGTTTCAGGTGACTTAGACACAAGGGGAGTTTCAACATCCTCTTTTGAAATATCCTCCGAGATGGCCATAAAAATCTTTTGTTCCTTACACTTGTGGCCCGAGAAATATTTGTCATCACAATTATAACAAAGTCCTTTGAGTTGGCGTTCAACCATTTCAACTCTGGTCAATTTTTGGATCTTTAGTGGAGCGGAGGGAGTAGTGGGATTTAATGGTTTAGTGCGAGGGATAAAGGAGGGTTTCCGGTTTTGAGAAGACACAAACTGTTGTGCTTCTTTATCTATTTTAGTAGCCTCCACCCAACTCTAAGGCCGAGTCATGAGGACATGGGCCCGAATCTCATCCTTGAGACCACTGATAAAACT
This sequence comes from Picea mariana, assembly GCA_032191745.1. NCBI lineage: Eukaryota > Viridiplantae > Streptophyta > Pinopsida > Pinales > Pinaceae > Picea > Picea mariana. Next base: position 176,540 of record JASDQU010011777.1, read on the forward strand.
GTAAATTCTAACCTTGTACAATATCTACTGCAAAC
>JASDQU010011778.1:0-13494 GCA_032191745.1 Picea mariana
GTGAGCATCAGAAACAAAACACTTGCAAACAATCAAGTCTTCAAAAACCAGTGCTCTGATACCAACTTGATCTAAAAATGAAGAAGACTTGAAATCTTGAAATTATTTGCAAGTAAATTTTATGTGTTAAAAGAAAATGGATAAACTTTGCAACACATTAATTAAAGGATTACTCATGCAAGATATAGTTAAATAGAAGCATAATCAATGAACATAAGCACATAAACATAGCAATTTATAAAGGAGTTCACCCCTCTCTTCGGCTACATCTCCTAGTCCAGCTTCTAATGGATCATTATTATTAATTGCTCAAAGTGCTCAAAAACATGCCTTACAATGCTCAAACTGACCAACAGATTGCTCCAATGGCTTCAGAGCCTACAAAAACCCCTATCTAGGCTTTTTCGACACCTCAATCGGTCGAAAAACGAAGAAGTTAGGCCTCCTGGAAGTCCCCCCTTCAAGCTTGCTATCTCTGCATCTACAAAACGCACCCTTGTTCCATGAACCTGGCACACACGCAATTTAAAGCATGAAAACCCAGCACTGGGCACAACCGCGCCAATGGTGCAAACTATAGGATGGTTATGGGCACGCCAGCCCCTAACCGCCTAGCACCTGGGCATGTGAGGGTCATATGACCGCACGCTTTGGCAAAAGGGCTAAACGGTTGAACCATTCCAACTCCCCGCGCACTTGGTTGTGGTCATATGTAATTAGGCATATAGCCACGGGCTTAACCTTTAATCATTTCAAACCAAATTTAAAAATTGCATGCACTCTATATATTAAAGTGACGGTTATATGTGATATGGCACGCGACCAAGGGTTGGGGCTAAGCCCCGTCCCAGTCGCGGCCCAAACCTTACCCATATGCAAATTCAAATACAATGTATACCACTTATATATCAAGCAACACATGGTGGTGCACTGGTGGGCAACTCCTTGCCAAGTCGTTGCCCTACCCGGAGGTCATGGGCTCAACTCCTGCCAATGACAAAGTTTTAACCATACAACAAGTGACACGTGGCGCCCACGGATTGGGCCATGTGTCAACATACCATTAGCCATCAAAAGGACACATGTCAAACTCTCATTCAACCACATCTGCCAATCATCCACTGCCACATCACCTCTGCCATGTCAGCATACGGTCGTACGACCCTGCCACTTCAGCCTGTACGGACTGTACGAGCTGTACAGTCAGCGCCCTCTTTTTCCCTATTTGACATTATGAACAGATTGCAATATCTCTCGCTCCTGTCGTCTGTTCGAGACGAAACGAGTTGTGTTGGGTTTGCAACGACGAGGCCTACGCTCTCGTCCAATTTGAAGCGATTTCAAGCACTTTGAATTTTTGAGCAAAATTTGATCCCCTGATCACCAAAGCATGATGAGCCGGAGCCTGGGACTCCACATGACTTCGAAGATGAACATATTGTAGATGGAGAGGAAGTTATTCATGGAGCAACATGAATTAAAAGCACCAAATCACTAGATCTCACCTTTCTGGTAGATGACGCATGTGTTTCGATCAAGATTCATAACATTGTAGGTATTCGTTAATTAATTGATTCATTTTTATCATGAATTGAAATGGAAATTTGTTGAGATTATTATAAGTTAATGGATAACACGTTTCTGTAGGAAACTATGTTTTCTACATAAAATTGAATGAAAAAGCATTGGAGTTGTTTGTCCCACCATTCACACACAGTGGAATGGCCAAGATAAAGAAAACAAAGATGAATTGATAGGCCACATGGTAAAATTGTTTGGCAATACGTTCAACAAGAAAGTGGTTATAAAGTTAGCCGATGAGAATTTAAAATATACCAGGGCCTAGTATAGGGAGAAATTGCAATTAGACCTCAAGCATGAGTGCCCTCCCATGGTTCCAGAGAAAGAATAGAAGGCCCTGATAGAGGATGCAAAGGAGAACTTGTTTAAAAAACAAGGAAGACATCCACAACCTAGTAAAGCAAGGTACAACACATGCCATCTTCTTAGTGAAATATGCTCATTTATGTTTTTCTTTCTTGTTTTAAGTAACAATTCCGATATCTATTTTTTTTCAAAAATTCCATATATAGGCTACATGACACCTCCAAAAAAACCAAGGATAGAATGGAAAAGCACGGGAAGCATAAACTAGTCCAGGGTGGCTATGGAAAACTAAAATCCTGAATCGTAAGAATTAAATGATTAACTGTGGTGAATATTTATTTAACAATACCGAAAAAATATATGTTTTTGTTATTGGTAATTTTAATGGTGTTATGCATTGCAGTTAAATATATTCGACACTACTGCCACTGAGGAGGACCTAAAGCTTGGTTAAAAGCATGTTTTTAAAAGTGTGATTGAATATAGGAGAAGCTTGGGGCAGAATCCAATCTCCCCAGCCACGTAGGTAAATAAAATGAATAAGGAAACCGCAGTAGCATGCTTGTAAATTCTATTCATATTTTATTATATCACCCTTAACTAAGTATTTATGTTTGTTTTCAAGAAACAATGCAACCGCAAAAGTGAATCTAACAGTATTCAATAGACACCACTTCATACTAGGGAGCACATGTCCAATGATAGTGGGGTCTATTGAATACTGTTANTTTTATTATATCACCCTTAACTAAGTATTTATGTTTGTTTTCAAGAAACAATGCAACCGCAAAAGTGAATCTAACAGTATTCAATAGACACCACTTCATACTAGGGAGCACATGTCCAATGATAGTGGGGAGCAGAGTACCCATTCCGATATGTATGCTTTAGAATTAGAAATATTTACTATGATTGTACATATTTATTTCCTGACTTATACTTATATATTATCTTCTTTAAATGGAAGAGCATGTAGCTCAGGAGGGTGAACTGCGAGAGGAACCAATTGTTCATAAAATTAACGCACCAACTGTCACATCTACACAGACAGGTAAAGAGAAATATTGTAATGTTAATCAAAATAATGAAATAGTTATTTCAACTATATTTCAACATATCGATATGATCATTTTCATTCTTGCAATTCACGCCCCTGCACAACTGCCTCCATGCCCTTCTCAGTGATGTACCAGAAGTATGGTATATGAACTCATGGAAACACAAACAATAGAAGGACATGGAACAGGAAATACAATGTCAAAGGATGATTATGATACCCCAATCGTCAATTTTATGAATGTAAAAAAAAACATAAATCAAAGAAAAACTAGATGTATAAATTCATGACTTGTATTTGGATGTTTATCAATGTTGCTAGTATGAAACATTGTTTATATGAATTAGCACATTATGCTTCAATGTTTATATGTTCATATGTTTTGATGACTAGCCTAGTTATGCATGAATGTCTATATGTTTTCTATATAAACTAAATCATTTGTTGGGTATGGGGAATTGAGAGTAATGTGGGGGGGGCAGGGGGGGGGCATATGAGCTTCCACCTTCACGGAGTTGGCCATGTTCTGTAGAGAATAACCTATTCTCGAAACAAAGAGAAGCTCATTAAGGTATGCGACCACTTAAGTTTTTTCTAGAGTATTTTACATAACTAAATGCATGTTTATTTTATTATATATTATTTATTCATATAAAGAATTTGTCTTTTATGATTCATGCAGGTCTTGGTGATGGAAATGAATCTTGTGGAAAAATCTTATCAAGTTGTATGGGCTAATGGATCTGGTGAAAGGACAATGATAAGGTAAGGGTTTTTACTTGTTTTTTAAAGTATAGAACTCAATGTAGAACTTATGGATACATAGAAATGAAAAAATACAAATTTGATTATTGTTAAGATATTCATATTTTCTAGGACATTACTAGCATCAAATTAAAGTATGACACCCGTATGTTTGTGGGATGCATAGAGGGTTTATTCATTGTCCCACAAACAAGCGGATCTCATACATCAATTTGGTGTCTCGCTAGTTTGTGACCTATCAGTATATTTTTGAGATATAAGTAATTTTATAAGTCGATGTGCAATAATATATAAACACATAAAAATATTTTTATCAACCATTGAAATATTGCACCTACAAATCCACTTTGGCATGTTTCTAGGACCATTTATCTCCCCATGCATATTGAATTTTTTGAGTAATTGAGTTGATGAGTTTATGTGATATACGTTGGCTTAATTTTTATTTTATATGAATTTAAGCATGCTTGAGGTTTTGATCTAATGATTGGTACAAGTAGGTTAAAGGGGTGGTCTCCATAAAATTTCACACGAGAGAAGAGGGGGATTATTCCCCCTCTCTAACCTCTAAAGGACACAAACATTCAAAGAACTCAAGTCACTCAATAAGAGATATGCTCATTTTATTTGTTGATTGAGGGAATTTGAATTAAGGAGGGAAATTTGTCCCTTGAAACAAGGATCCTTGATTCTAGGTATCCTAGAGACAAGTTCCCTTGATTCAAGGATTGATTGAAGAGTTAGTTGTGATATTTTATTATAAGTAGGAGATAGGATGAATTCAAGTATATTCTAGTTTGTCTTTGTAATAAATCTTTCATAATTATGATAGTGAATTCAAATTGTAGAGGACACATTGTTGTCATGAGTTAAATTTCTTAATAATGAGACTACATTTTTGAGAACTTATGGTTTCACCAAGGGTTCTTGTAGAGACCTATTGGGCCCCAACAACTCCCTTCTATTTCTTTTATCAAAATCAAGGGTCCCTCGAAATTTTACTTGGATTCTTCATTTTTTTTCCCTTTGACTTGATTGGATGGGTATTGGTTTTATTTGTTTCAAGGTTGGTTTGAGTTTATATTCTTTTCTTTTGTTTTGTTTGAATTTCATGAAATTCAAATGCCATTTCATTTTTTCTTTCTACAGAGTTTTGATGTTGATGGACGAGCTTCATAATTTGGGAGTTTGTTATTACCTCTTCCTTATTGAATTTATATGCTATGAGAATGGCTTCGTTGAAGACATGGATTAATAAAAATGATTTTATAGGAAGAAAGTTTATTGTGACATATCTTTTCTATGACATTTGTTCACATTTGATCAAATTTGAATGAGGGAGAGACGAACATAGAAACCTTAATTTAAACTAAAACATTAATTTTTATCAATTGTTTACTTTGATTTAAATTATGATTATGTTTTCGGCTTTTGCTCATTAGCAATCATTTTCACAAAATCATTTGGTAGGTTTAATTAATTAAATTCTTTTGTCAATTTGCATCTCATTTCAGAATAAAAATAAAAAATAAAAAAAGAATTATTTATCATTTGTTTGATTTTGTGAAAACCCAAAATTAATATTTTTCTCCTCTCCATCAACTTGAAGCTTCTAGAATTTCAATATCATATTTGAAAGGAAAATATAAACAATATTTGTTTAGAACTTATAGTTAGTTTAAATTCATTTTTTATTTTATTGTTCTAGATTTTGTTTTATTCACAATTTTTAGGTTTTTAATTTGGTTTCTTTTTGTTTCACAGGTTTCTATTATGAGTTATTTGGTACGGATCTGATCATGGATTGATTTTATTATATAAATACATTCAATATAATTGATCCAAAAATAATATTGGATTGCTGAAAATAATTTATGAGCAACAACAAATAAGATTTGGAAATGCGTTCAAGAACAGACAAACGATTTTGCGGGACTTGTTTCAGCCAAACCGTAAGGAATCTGAAGGAACGGTTGAAAACCCATCTCCAGAATGGACCCATTTAGATTACACGTGGGATCCAGGAAATTGAGAGGAGGATTTTTATCCTTTATTTTTTGTATATTATATCTTTTGTATATTATTTTCTTTTCAAATGGAGTAACAGATGGTTGGAATCTTTGGGAGAATGGACACGTATTTTCAAAGAAGAATATGGAATTCCAGGTTTCTTAATGGATTTTGTCCTGTGAGTAAAATGGTTTTGTTTTCATTATAATATCTTCATATTCTTTGAGTAATTGATTATGCATTGATTTAAATTAGCTTTAGTCTGTTTTATCAATACATGGTTAATTGCTATCATTTATGTATTATTTTTTCAATCTTTAAGAGTCTATTATCCCAAAAATTCCTTTTGGACCTTATGATGAACTTATTATACTGAAGCTATATGGGATACAATTTACTCTTTGGATTTTGTCCTTTCGTAGATTGTGCAATGTTAATATTGTTTCTCATATAATTTATGAATATGAAACTTTATTTGTATTGAACTAGCTTTAGACTGTTCTGCATATAACTTTTCATGTTATGTTTTCATTTATATGGTTCATTATATTTTGGTTCCTTTAATATATGTGGCTAATCATCTATTCAATTATTTTGAGTTTACATATGATACTAGATATTTGGTAACACCATTTACTGAGGATTGGAATTTCTTTCATTTCAGTTATTTGGACATTCTAAAAGTCACATGATATATAATCGTTTGTCTTTCTGTCATCATAAACTTGTTCTAGAATATAAAAGACTTATGTGATTTTCTTCAGGAAGTATTATGCTTGCCTTTATCATAGGTTTACACTTGACACATGTTAAGAGGAGATCATACAAATACAGAGAGATGAATTTAGCTTAGTATTGTTGATCAACAAGAGGTTAGTCAATTTATTATTTATTTAATTTGTTGATTTATGAATGAAGAGTGATTGCATCATTTAAACGTTAATGTGTTTTTTCTATTTTCGTTATATAATTTACAATCTTGTTCATTCATCGTTTATTAGTTTGGTAATTAGAGTACTAGAATAATTTTGTTTATTTTTTCTTGTTTAGATCCATTATCTTAAAACAATTATTTTCACAAGGCTTTGCTCAAACCTTGTAAATTGTATATAACCATTGTACATATATATTGTTAGTTAAGAATTTGTAATTAAAGTGTGGATTGTTAGAGTAATATATTTAGTTATTTCACATATTTTAAATTGTTTTAAGATCTTAGTTGGCTAATGGAGCCATAAAACCCATCAGGGTAGATTATACCAAACAACTTGGGTTAAGTAGACAACCCAGACCGGATCTACCCTTCTCGTTGACGGTGTGTCACAAACGCCCGTCAACAAGACCTTGAGTAGGTCCCACTCAAGGGAATGAAAAGAACCCTCTTTTCTATGATATTCTCATTTCTATAGTAGTTTACAAGTTCATGTAGTAGTTTCATGCAAGTTATTACAATAGTTTTATTTTCTTCATGTCATTTTNCTATTTCCTTTGAAATTCCCTCAACCTACACATCCTAAGTCATCTCAACCATCTAGGTCTTGGTATCCACATACAAATTGACAACCAAATCATTTTGGGAACAAGTGAATCCGACAATTTGCTTAAAGATAATGGTGACCATTCTTCTTGTGAGTTAACTTTTAGGTCTACAACCCCTTCAAACTTTCCAATCAATTAGGAAACAACATTCCAACTAGATCCAATTAAATATCCACAATTCAAAGGAAAATACTCTGGTGGAGAAAAGGGCCTCCTTGCGTACACATGATCCTCTTCTTCAATGGCCCAAACTAGTGATCTCCCTCTAAGTACAAAAGAATCTGATCCACCCTTATAAGAATTAAAGTTTCCAAGAAAGCATTCCCATGAGAGACCATATGGTTGTATTACCATAAGACTCCCAACTCTACCTACATGCTCTCTACCCCTTGTGCAAATCCATATGGTTGTGGGACCTTGTGCCCTAATGTGGCATTCTCCCTATGTGGATCTCTCTCCTCGTGCCCTTGAGTGGATCCAAAATTCAGCTCATAGGTTATGTTGAAGGTTGATCCTTCCTCCCTAATAAGATAATGTCCTGTTTTGTGTTGGACGAAAGGGTAGGAACCTCCAATTTGGGATGTCTTCTTCACTCTAGGTTGAGGCCCAAGTTTCTTGTTAGGTGTAGTTTGCAGGTTGTTGCACCTATATTGGGATTTATAGTGGAAGTTAGTTATATTTGAATCTGGGTCTAGCCTATATAATCTCAACTAGTTATTGATTCCCCTAAATCTAAAAAAAATGTGTTTGTTACACACCTAGTCCTTATGGTTGGCTCTTTGTGATAATCCATCATCTCACAAATTTTCCTTGATAATAAAAAATAAAGAAGAGGCCACATCACTACATTGTAGAAACACTATACTAACTACTTTGAACCTTTTAATTCAAATAATATATTCATTCTTTGAGATTAAGAGAGTAACTATGAATTTCGCCTGTCGGTAGTCATGCACCAATGTGGTTATCTGTATATATCAAAGCATCTATGGATGGTTTTAAATTCAATTTTTTTGTTCTTCAATGGCATGTAAGAGAATTAACTAAGACATTAAATAATAATTCTTCAGTGTCAATATTTTACAATATTAGCATAGAGACAATGAAGAGTCTAATTCATTTAGTTGAGGATCATAAAAGAAGGATACACTATCCTATTAACATTCATTTAGACCAATTTGGCATGTTGAAAATGTGTTAAGAACCTTTGATTATGGAGGGTAACCAACTTCCTTCTTCATTTTCCCTTTGAACTTCAATCCAACCATCACACTAATTAGACATTGATAGAGAGTTTAACAATGTGAATTGCTTTGCATCATTTGGTGATATTGAATGGATTGATTCTTTTTTCTTATTTGAATTATATAATGCATGCCTCATCTTCATCCCCTCAAGGGAGATATTAGGTAAGGAGACTATCGAAAAAGGGTTTGATTCATGAGTTATTGTATCCATGTCTACACCACCATCCCATGTGGATTGGTCAAAGTCCTTTACAATACCACATGCTTGGGTACCTCTAGAATCATTTTTTTTAATGGAACCCAAAAGACATTCTTTGAGTTTTCCTTTTTTGAGTCTTTCCAGTAATAAGATTTGTTATTCTTCTACCTATTATATTGAAAATCCTTTGCCTTTAGAGAGGAATTTTCTACATGCCCATGCTAAAAAAAGACTCTACAAAAAATTGAATATGTTCATAGTCTAGTCAATGTGTCCAACTACAATTCTTGTACTCCAATACAATTTGTCCATGAAGACCTTTGCAGAACTCTATGTAAATGTAGATTTGGGAATAAGTTGGGGATGTCACCCTCCCAAATTTTTGATAGTGTAGCCAAATTCGTATTGATGGTCACAACAGATTTAATGCCCTTGTATTTCAGAATGACACTGAGAAATCTTACCCAAATTACAACCTCTGAAAATTACCCCAAATGTAAGATGAATTCAAGAAAACATAGCTTTATAAAGATCCCTACATTATACATGAACCAATTAGAGCCATTGTCTATAACATTTGAAAAATTCAACTCAATGATAAATCCTAGGAAGAAAAAACCTTTAGAATATATGGATCCTAATCAATGGCATCAAAAAATAATTCCAAGAAGTAAATATCCACTTACGAAGATTGTTCGGTGATGTACATAAGTCATTAAGGCTAGAGACTAGTGATTTATTTAGATTATAGTCTTCTCCATTCTTGGCACAGATAGGAACATGTTTCAAAATCATAACCGATGTTTCCTTATCCACACAAAAGGATGTGATAGGATATTTCTTAGAAAGCAGGGGAAAACTATCATTTTTTTTTTTTAAAACCTACAGAAGTCGTCGCAATAGAGACATAAGTTTGTCGCAAGTATGGAATCTGCGTTGCAAGTCATTGGTGCATTTTCTACTCTGTCACACTCCTTCGTCACTATTTCCATGCTCCTTCGTTGATATAGTGACGCATGTTTGTCACAAGAAGGTATACATCTCTTCTTCTTGCCACGAACTTGTTTCCTTATAGCGATGAACTTTCGTGGAAAGAAGTTAAATATCTTCTTTGGGATTCCATCTTTCTGACGTATGTTCGTCGATCTACTGATGATATTTTTTCATAATTACGACGATGTGAACAAAAAAAAATAACATAAAATATTTAGGATGATGACACGTGGCAGCCTTATTTCATCGTTGTTTCCATGAATACTTAGTGCGTGGATATAGCGATGAAAAAAGTTCCACGAAAAATATTGTTTTCCTTCGTGGAAAGTGCAACAGATATGTGTGGCAATAGTAATGAAAAACTATGGAAAATTTGGTCATATGTAGTAGTGACAGTAAACAGAAGGTCTCCGCCACATCTGTGGCCTCTACATAGAGCCTCTCTTTGCAGCAGAAGCAAGTGGACGGGATCATGGAAGAGTACAGAGAAATATTCTCCTCACCCTTTGAGGTACCGACACACTACCAAGTTAAGCCTCCAATTTATATGACCCTCGATGCACCTATGCCCAATGGACCAGTCTATCATCACTTGCTGATGGAAAATGATGAAATCAAGCGTCAGATCCAAGAGATTCTTCAAAAGGGGCACATCATACCCATATCCTCCCCTTCTGGAAGCTCGATTGTATTGGTACAAAAGAAGGATGGGACCTAGAAACTCTCCATTGATTACAAAGCATTAAAAAAATCACCGTCAAGAACCTGTACCCAATTCCCAGGATTGATGACCTTCTTGACCAACTCAAGGTGGAAAATTTCTTCAGCAAGATTGACCTAAAGTCTAGCTACCACCAGATTCCCATCAAACCAACTAATGTATGGAAGAAAACTTTCAAATCTAAAGAAGGTATATTCAAATGGTTGGTCATTCCCTTTGGCTTAAAAAATGCACCAGCCACTTTCATGAGGTTGATGGATGATGTATTGAGACCCTTCACCAACTATTTTGTGGTAGTATATTTGGATGACATCCTCATCTTCAACAGAACTTGGGAAGAGCACATGTGGCATATTCAATAGGTTTTGAGCACTCTACAGTAGCACAAGCTATATGCCAACTTGTAAAAATGATCCTTTGACATGAACAGGGTCCAATACTTGGGCTACATTGTTGATGCGAATGGGGTACATGTTGATCCAACTAAGATCCAAGTCATCTGTGACTGGCCAGCCCCAACCACACTAACCGATATTTAGAGCTTCTTGGGACTAGCCAACTTCTACTAACGGTTCATTTTGGTATTCTCCCATATTGCATGGGCCCTTAGCCAAGTGACCAAGGGTGGTGGTAGGGAAAATTTTGTGTGGGGAAAGGAACAACAATGAGCATTCGATGATCTGAAGAATTGCTTGTTCTCAACTCCAGTACTCTCCTTTCCCAATATGCAACAACCTTTCAAGATTGAGAATGATGCATCTAACTATGTAACATGTTGTAGGTGCATATCTCACTCGACATGGTCATCCAGTGGAATACCATAGTGAGACACTCTCAAATACTGTCCAGAAATACCCCACCTATGACGAGGAAATTGTACAAGCCTGTCGTCAATGGAAACATTACATTCTGGGAAAGGAGACGATCATCCACACTGATCAAAGGCCTTTGTAGTTCATACAGACATAGGGGAAATTGCAGAATGACCTCCATCAAAAATGGTCCACCTACCTACAACAGTTCCATATCAACATCAAATATAAGATAGGGAGCTCCAATACTACCTTAGTCGACCTCTTCTGGCTGCACTCACCACTATGCTCCATTCCCATGGACATAAGGCATCTGAGTGGCCCCAACTTTATCAGCAAGATCCGGACTTTGCCACCACCTATCAGCTCTTGGGTATAAGTGTGACTGTCACCGATTTTCACATTCATGACGGATTGTTATACCATCTAGGCCATCTCTATGTTCCTGCAAGCGAGAGTGAAAATATGATTTGGGAAGCCCACTACAGTTGAATCAATGACATTTTGGCATGGAGAAAACTATGTACGTTCTACATAAAAAATATTATTAGCCAAAACTTCGACAAGACGTCAGCAAGTATATTAGATATTGCACTTCATGTGCCATTTCCAAGCCAACCATCAAGAGGCAAGGCTTATACACCACTTTTCCTATTCTTGCGAAGCCTTGGGAATCCATTTCAATGGATTACATTTATGTCCTTCCATCCACCAAGAAAGGAAATGATTGTGTATTTGTGGTCGTTGATCAGGCTTTGAAGATGGTCATCCTCACAACCTGCAAGAAAAATATCACAGTAGCAGAGACTACCAAACTCTTCTCCGAACGAGTGTGGGTCCAGTTTGGTATACCAAAGACCATCATCTCTGATCAAGATAACAGGTTCCTCAACAAATTTTTGTCGAGTCTCTGGTCATTCTTGGACACCAAGATCACTAAATCCACTGCTTTCCACCCCCAAATAGATGACCAAACAAAGGTTGTGAATCAAATGATTGTGCACATCCTATGCATGTTCAACTCTAATCATTTGCGTACCTGGGATGAGATTCTCCCCTATGTTCAGCATAGTTACAACAAGGTTCTCCATAGCACCATCGACCATAGCCCATTTCAGGTGGGGCTGGGATTCCAACCCTTGGGTCCCATTGATGTTACACTACCTCTTGCCACCACACAGAAATACTCTTCCCATGTTTAGTCTGAGACTAACAAAGCCATAGATTCATTTAGCGTATTCAACACATCCACCAACAAGTCCATGGGATTTTGCAGAAAGCCAATGCTCAGTACAAGTAGTGCCATGATCAACATAGGGTACTGCACCAGTTTTAGGTTGGAGACAAAGTTTGGTTAGATTTGCAGAAGGAGCATCTTACAGGGCCCCATTGGAAGCTCCAACCACTTAATTATGGTCCTTACACTATCACCAAGGTTGCGGGTAGAAATTATTTTGATCTCAGCACTCCACCCTTCCTTGGCTTGCACCTAGTGTTCAATGTGGACCTCCTTTAGTCATATTTTCCACCATTATTGGACACCTCATAGATCACAGAATAAATGAAACCAACAGAGATCAACCCTGAATACATGGAACAAGAATCCACTGATAAGATATAGGACACATAGGTCAAGGGCACTTGCTAGCAGAGGATCCAATTTTATTGGGTTGTCAAGGCAGGGCATCTCCTACACCAAGGGAAGTGGCTCACCTGGGGCCAAATTCAGTAGAAGTTTCCTCACCTGATGGGGGAACTTAGTTAAATGGATACCATTTCTTCCTAAAGGGGGAGCAATGATCCAGGTGGATGTTGGTGGCCACCCACCTATTACAACTGGCTCCTCATGATAATTTTTGGTTAATCACGTTCTTCTATACTTCTTTTTAATTATGGGTTCTACACTTTCGGGGCTATCTGAATCCCTACACATATTCCAAGTGGATATTGGTGTCCTCCCACCTAATCCAACTAGACTATTTTGTATGTTTTCATGTCAGCACATCTTGTTGTACTTCCAGGGCTATTTTGGGGCCCTAAACAATTTTTTTTGGCTCACCATAGTCAAACTATAGACTAAGTCAAAGTTTTATGGTGTAATGTGTATTTCTCGAAAATACCTTTCCAACTAGCTATCATGCGCCTAAAATGGAGGTCGTATGCAAAAGTTATGACCCCGAGATATTGAGGCACCAACTTACCCATAAGGGCCCACATAACATTTGACGTTTCATCTCCTAGAGTTAGGTTTTTGGATGTCTAGG